>JANIWX010000069.1:0-57076 GCA_030705205.1 Huiozyma sinensis
TTCATATACCAGAGAACCAGAGAACTATTACCATTATAATAGTCTTAATATAGTCATCCCGCATAACGGATACTATACTACGTTCAGTATACACGGGCCGCAACCCCCCCTCACCGTTGATACCAACACCATCTACCTTGCCAACAGCAGGGAGCTGTGTAGTACAATCTCAGCTTTCACTCTTCTCCTCTGCACTGTGGGTGCACTGGAACAAATCGCTTAGTAAAGAATTCAATTTACAACAGTTAAAAGGGCTTTTAACCATCGATACACTTTGTGGAGGGGCGATACACACACCGCAATCACCTCTACACAGACTGAATGTACACATCACTGATTGTTAGAACAGGTGCCCCCCTGTGGGCCGGGCGGGCGAGCAGCAGGATGATTAATGCGGTGCCCGTGGCAGCATTTAGGAGAAGCACCAGACTGTACTCGCAACAGCAGCAGCAGCAGCAGCAGCCATCGTACAAGACAGGGTACTACTACGAAGCTGCTAACAAGCGGAGAGCCAAAATTGCAGCTCTGCTCGCCATGCTTGCCGCTGCGTACTATGTCACTCCGAAGCATTTGCGTCCCGATTTCTCGAAGAAGGTCAAGCAGGAGCAGACACCACAAAAGGAACCGGTGCAAGAGGAACAACCAGCTGAAGAACCTGTACAGAAAGAACAGCCCGCTGAGGTTTCATCAGAAGAGCTATCCTCTTCTGAGGAATCCATTACAGAGACTGCTGAGCAGTTGGCAGAAACGGAGGAAGAGGTCAATAAAGAGGGTGCATACAACCCAGAGACGGGCGAGATTAACTGGGACTGTCCATGTCTTGGTGGGATGGCCCATGGTACCTGCGGTGAGGAGTTCAAAGAGGCGTTTGCATGCTTCGTGTACTCTGACGCAGACCCTAAGGGCATTGACTGCGTGGAAAAGTTCCAACACATGCAGGACTGCTTCAGAGCTCACCCTGAAGAATACGCAGAGCAATTGAAGGACGAGGAGGAGGCGACCGCTGCTGCAGAGGCCGTGGGGACCGCAGAGACCCCAGTGGAAGGTGATGGCTCCCGCGAGACCTCTACGGAATCCTTTGAGGTCGTAGCGGCTCCCGACAAGTCCCCAGAGACTGATGCCGAACCGGTATTCCAAGAGACGGACGATATACTCTCATCCTCGGACGAGTCAACGTCGGACGCTAAGCTAGAAACTCCAGCGGAGGAACAAGACCCAATGGAGGAGGTCGAATTGACCGAGAGTAGCTGATGGGGTTGATCAAGACCGTTGGCGTTTATGCCACGAGTTGGACTTCCTACTGTAAATAACACGCTGTTACGTAAACCTACAAAACTAATTCGTATAAGAACAAAGGTTTGAATATTCCATGGGGGTCCTCCAACCACAAGATGTCGTCCTTGATGGCAATTCTTGCATTGTGACTCCCTCGCTGCACTTGGAATACGGGTACCATCGCAGAATTGTTTCTTCCGTAAGGTAGATGAGCAAATTGGTTCGAACTCTTCTGCAACAGGTACCCGTGTTGCTCACAGTAATCCTCGACGACCTCTTTGAAAGTCGCCGTTACTTTTCTTAGCGGAATGTTGCTTACCGTATATGCAGTTGTGGCAGTGCCGTTGCTCTCATCGTCCTCGACTACCCCAGAAAGTACGTCCCCAACGTCAAAGGTTTCGTCATGATCTGGAACACCGGAGTCAATCACACGGTATGACCGTCGTATCTGTTCCAGCTCCCCCACAGAGGGCAACTCCTTGCTAAACAGCTCGTTTATAAACCAGTTGAACCAGAGTTTGACATCGTCTTTACAATCCCTTTGGAAGTTTATCCAATCAAATACAAACTTGTTCAATTCATTGAATACCGCTTTGACCAACAGATCGTAGTCTTGCTGGGCCAGTAAAATGCGACATGATCGGATCCTCATTGCAGCGTAAAGAGAGCAAGCCTCCGCGTCTGGGTCTCTATACGTCTCCTCGACATCTAACGCCAAATTGAAATACTTGTCCCACACCTGACTCACCAATTGCCTTACAAAGTGTTTCCGGCTTATATTGTCGTACTCATCATCCGGTAGGATATCCCTAACGAGTTTAAACACTTCGTCAGCCGGTGGGGGGTCCCTGTGATACCACTCATTAAAATACGAGGTTATCTTGACACGTACAATCTCTTGCACAGTCGATATATCTCGTGGGGGCAAGTGTCCATATATCGCTCGTAACCAACATTGCGGTTGCATCTGGGGATCCATAGGGTCCCAACTCTCCAAGGCAGCCACAATTTTCGGCACCATGTAGCGGTCGTAAACATACTCGTAGCAACCGATGAACTTCAAAACGTGGTCAAACTCTGCCAGAAGTGAACAAACCGTGAGCGCCTGCTGCGTATCGGAGAAATCAACAGCTTCCCAGAGGGGCACCAACTGCGGGAACACAATCTTGAATATTGCAGATTGTGTTTTGTTCAGTCTCCCAGGTACTGTCTCTAACCTGTACGTTAGAAGTTCTACGAGGGGCAGGATCAGGTTGCGAGTCCGCTTCAACGATGCCGTGGTCCGCTCGTCTTCTGGCAGGAACACCTTATGTAGAAGTTTGTAGACCAAAAGGTCAACGACCTCGTCGTCCGCAATCAGCATGATTGAATCGATCGCAGTTGTGACCTCCTCAAACTGGGAACTCGGTCCCAACGTGTCCAGCTGTGTTTTCGCAGAACCGATCTGTGACAGACTGTCCTCCAGGGACTGCTCCTCTGCATCTAACAGGGGCATTCGCCGTTTCAGCAAACCCAAACGGGCCTGGACCTCCTGCAACCTGTCCACAAGCTCGAGCAACTCCCTCTTCTTGCTCGTGGGGACCTTCTCCAGAGTGCTCACACGATCTATAACCTCGGGAACAACCGCCAATTGCAGTGCCCTCAAACGCGACGCGATGGACTTTCTCTCTCGAGGCGTCAGTGTCGTCGCCCCCGTCTTGGTGAACGTCACTGGGGAGGGCAGAGCGGATCTCCCGTTGCCTCTGGGCAAGTCCTCACCAGTCTCAGACTCAGAACTTGTCTCAGAGGGGGACCCCCATCCATTATCTTGGGACCCACGGACCCTGCCCATCATATTACTCGTCTGGCCCAACCCAACATGACCCTGTGGCCTCGCTTGCACCTCTATAGGGCTGTCAATGCCCGCACCGTCCTTCCCGAGCCCCTGGCCAGCTCGGTACCCCATCCGGGCGAGCAGGGTCGCCCCCACACCGTACTGCCGCTTCAGCAACGCACTCGCCTGCTTATCATCCTGCGTGGGCCGCTGTCGTTTGCCCTGCATTCCGCGACTAGTCTAGTCGCGTTGTTCATTGTGTCTCTGTGTACCACAAGCTCATCGCATCTTTAATTCAACCAACCGTTAAACAACAACTTTGCTACACTATAAGACGAGATGCTGGGACGTGGAGCCCCCGGTATGTCGCAGGCGACACTGGAACAGTACTTGACGCACGCGAGGGTGACGTTGGAGGAGTCCCAAGGGCTGTGCAAGGAGGTATACCGGCGCATCCGGAGTTTGCAGTCCAACTGGCGGGTCTGGAGGGACAGATGGGCGTCCTGTCGGTTCCTCGTGGATGGGGTTGGTCAGCAGGCTTCCTTCCTGGTGCATTCTGTGCTCAAGGGTGGCATTGAGGGGAAGTTGATCAGGGACCAGTGGAATGCTGGTGTTTTGGGGACTCTTGTGTCGGATTTGCAAAGGTGGCAGGATAAGATCGACCGGGAAGTCGCGCTGCTTGACTCTGTCAGGAACGATTTGAGTTCTCCTGATGGCACGCGGGAGTCGGCGGTGCTGGGGGACTATATTTCGAGGGAAAACATCGACCTGCTTCGTGGTAGGCTCGAGGAGATCCCGACCGTTGAGACTCACATTGCGAACATCACGAACCAGTACCGCGCAATGGTCCGGAAACTGGAGGAGAAGCTGGTCCAGGGGAAAGTGAGATCGCTGTCCAAGTGCTTTGACAGGGATCTGGGATCAGAAAACGAGCAAGTCGCCCTACTGACGAATGAGTACCACGCGAAATTGCTTCTTCTGGAGGAAGAGCTAGTAGAACTTCTTCAATCACTGACGGACCACTTCGACAAGTGCAAGCTGCTGTTACAATTATCCGCTCCTGGGACTCTACCAGACTCGAACGGGAAATCGACAGACTACCTAGAGCTTCTCGATGTGGTGCAGACGGACGACAGCCAACTGGGCGCCATCACGAGGGCTCTGTGCGACACAATAGACGATATCGACGCGCACTTGCTCCAGTTCCAAAAGTTGCTGGACACGAAAACGGGCCAACTGGACAAGTCGCTCCTTGCCGTGCAGGAGGTGATCCAGCAGTTCGAGAAGAATGTTGAGTACTTGACCATCTTCCAAGATATAGGACAACTGATCACAAACTTTAAAGAACTATGCGGACAAGATATCCAGCTTGTACAAGGTCTGGTCGATTTCTTTGGGAAGTACCGGGACAGCTACGACCGACTGTTACAGGAGGTCCAGCGGCGGAGACAACTCTCCACGAGAATGCAGGCCACGATCTCCGAATGCCTGGACAAACTGCAAGCGTTACAAGACGATGACTTCACCAAGAGGACCAAATTCTTGGAGCAAAACGGCAACTACCTACCGGAGAACATTTGGCCGGACCAAATAGACGACTTCTCGCCGTTGTTCACGTTAGAGTACACTATAAAGAAGGTGTAAAGACGACACCCGTAGCGATAACGGTTCGTTGGTTATATACGTATATACAGCATTTGAGTCAGAGCGACGACGACGACAACCCTGGCCACAGTTTCAACTCAGTTAGCCTCTGGGTTGGAGAGGATGTACTTGACCGTTTCTCCAACGGTCTTGAGCTCATCGGCGACTTTGTCCGGGATCTCGATCTCGAATTCCTCCTCGATCGCAACAAGCAATTCGACGGTGTCCAGCGAGTCCAGCCCAAGATCCTTCTGGAAGCTGGTCGCTTCAGTGACCTCAGCGGCAGGGGTGTCTGCGTTTGACGCAGACGTACCGGTCTTGTTGAAGGACTTGATCACGTCGCCTACCCTCTTGAGCACCTCTTCCTGCTTCAAGGTGTTCCCCCCAGCAGCAGCAGCAAAGAACCTCTTGGATACAAACGCGGGAGCACCACTCTGCCTCGACTGCAGTAACGCACCTTGACCAGCACCGCACCGGCTGCCAACACTGCAAAGCATCCGCCTCGCACCCATAGTGGGAACCACCTTCAAAACGGCATTTCTCGCCCCAACCGCGACAGCTCCAGAACGCAGCACAGATCTCAACATCACTCAAAGAAAACAACAACTACTACACTCAAATTAGTCTACGTAGCTACCTACAGGGCACTCCCAGCAACTCTCACCATCGACATCAATACTAAGACACCCTCTATCTTCTGCAACTTCTTCAAATCGTCGTCCAACAGCAGCCGTTTCCGTCGGAAGTGACACGCCTTGCGGGTCCCGACCGATGGACCACCGTCAGACAGCCTCCAGGCCTCAGCAGCACCGCCTGATGGGCTCCCTGAGCGTGTCTAGATGTGCAGTGAGTGATTGTACGTCTGGTTCGTGTTGAGCAGCGTCGTTTCCGGGGTTCCCTCGCCTCGATCCGGGGTTGGACCTGCACCGGGTGTCGGCGACAGCGTCCTCTGCGACAGCGGTTGCGGCTTGATGTACTTGTCGAACACGACCGCGGCGTTCCCCGCCGTGTTGCTGCTGCTGCGGTGGCCCTCGAGGGACAGGCTGCTGCTCGGGCCCGAATGCTGCGGTGGGAGCGTCAGGTGCGGCTGCAAGTTGAACGGGTTCCGCCCACTGAAGGACTTCTTCAAGACTTTGCGGTTGGAGTGGTCCCTGGAGAGCGGCGCGCCCTGCGGTCCGGAACCCCTGTGGCTCATTAGACTCGCTAGCGACATCTCAGAGAGTTTGATGTTGTTCCGCTTGATCTCCTCGTGGAAATTCTCCTCGTACAGTTCCGTCAGGATATCGTGCGTGTCCCGCGACTGCGTCGCGGGCATCAGCTCCATGTGCAGCACGAGGCAACGGCTCAAGACAACGGCCAGTTCGTCAAACGCGGCGACAAGTTTCCGTAACTCGGAGCTGTCCACTTGCGAGCAAACCGGTTCTTGCAAGAACTCTTTGTACTTCGACAGCCCGCCGTTCACGGGAGCAGAGATCGTGCCTGTTATGTTCCGGGATAACTCGTTGAACACGTTCGTCGGGTCGTCCTGGTCCTTGACAGTCTTGTAGCACATGCTCTCTAGCCCGCTGAGCTCCTGGATCTTCAACTGCAGGGACTTGACTGCGTTTTCCAACGGCGAAAGCTTCCGCTTTATAACACTCTCAATGGGGGACCTGTTCATCAGCGTCGGGAATGTAGAAACAGTCTTGTACGTGTACTCCTCTACCCACAGGTCCGTCACACCTTTGGAACCGGGCAGCCGCCTCGCGTTACTGAAAGTTCTCAGGTTCCTGTTCTCAACGTACATTCTCACTTTGTCGTTGATCATGTTCGTCTTGTTACTGTTGGCATACTCCTCGGACAGCTCAAACTGAGGCTCCACAGTCGTAACGTTGATGTACTTACCCATTGTCGGTTTCATCAGTAACTCGTCCACCATCTCTTGGGAGTTCACAATCGTCGAACCGTGGTATAACTTCAGTAATCTGCTGTGCATCGATGTGATATGCTCAAAGGATAAACCTTCAAAGATAAACATCATGTTCCGCAGAGAGTTTGGGAATCCAAACCCCATGAATGACACTTTGAAATACGTCGGCACTAATCTGTCAACAGACTGCAACTCTGTGTATATCTGTGAAATTTGGTCATGAACAAACGCCAACCCGTTCAAGTCATAACTGATCTCGTCGTACGCCTTTATCAGATCTTTGTAAACGGAAAGAGCCTTCTCTGGCTTCAACCCTTCTGTGAAATTCCGGGCAGCCTCCTTGTACAGATACTCTTTCCTTTCAAAGGATGACTGTGGCGGTAGTGGTGGATAAGGAATCGCATCCAAATAATCGTTCGGATCCCATGTATACGTACTCGCCAATAATTCCAAACTCAAAGCCGCCTGGACGTGATCGCGTTTTTTTATCGAATGGATGAAAATATCACTAATCAACTTGTGGAAAAGTTCGGGTTGGTTCGCATTGAGAAGATAACCAAACATTTCAATATGCCTAGACACTCTATCGTCATCAAACTCTTCCTGCCCGGTTATCTTATACGCTTCTGCAACAATTTGCAAAAATCCGATCAACTCTTTCAACATATCCAAATCGGCCATGTACAGCGGATCATCGCTCGGCATGTGCACAGTGTACATGACACAGTTGATGTACTTGTTCAAGTCATCATCGTCCACGTTTAATTTACCCTCTTGGTAACCGTTGTACAACTCCGGAATACAGATATCAAGCAGTGGCTGCAGAGAACCAAATTTTACCCAGACATTCACCACCAAACTCCACACGATGACACAACTTGTCCTTGTAGCATCAATGTGTTTATGGAAGGAGAATATGAACAAGTCGCGGAGCAAAATTGGGTGGTCAGCGATCAACCGGAACTGACGGTCACTAATCTCCCCGACACCAAACTTAACAGCCAACTCCTTCTTGAATTGCCCTTTACCCAACGCAGTCCAACAGGTCGCTAGTAAATTAGATGCACGCTTCTCGAGATCACCTGTAATGAAATAGACCGCCTTTCTTGGCAGGATCGCCAATTTGACGAGCGCACATACTTTGTGGTTGGATACCATCAACAGACATTTCAAATAGTCTATCCACATACTGTCGGTTACTGTGTTACCGCTCTCAAGGTCGTTGGCACTTAAAACCATAAAATCTTTGCACATTGACAGCATGTTGAGCCCAGTACGAGCAAATAATGCTGTTATGCCTAGCCATTTTTTCTCTGAGTAGAACTCCCCCCTGAACAGTAGTTTTATAGTCCTTGTTATGGTGTGAATATGTTCGCTTGATATTTTCTGCAAATATATGCCATCCTGGAATAGTGCACTGTCTCTCGTCTCTTCGATAACTTTCGTGAACGACGGTGAGTCGCCACATAGTTGCCATGCAATCTTATTCAACTGACAGATAATCGTGGCAAGTTCCAGCAAGACCTCCTCGACAACTTCGTCATTGACAATAGAGTCCATGGGGACATATGAAAATGCCATCACCGTCGGGAAGAGCTCAGTGAACGTTCTCCTACTTTTGAACAAACCAGCTTTCTTGCAGTACTTCCTCAAAATGAGGAAAATCTTACAACACATGGGGATTAACCTAACCATGTTTCGTAGGATATCCTTGTCTTTTGCATGCTCCAATATGAACATGAAACTACTGTTCGCTAACCTTATCGTTGACAACGGCGGTTGTGCTGAGTTTGCCAGAAGATATACGTCAAAAATGTTGTTCACGGAACTTACGATTAGTTGGGTGATTTTCTCACTGACTTGTTCCGTCTCGAACATACACTTGTAGACGTATTCGTTTTCCAAAACGTGCCGCAGTAACAGCATTTTGATGTCCAAGTATTTTATTTCCTCCGCGTCCAAATCACTGATACGCGCTTGGAGCACCTTCTCCTTTTCTGCACAACTTCTGAATATTTTAGAAGTGTAAGAGATCAATCTCTCTGGTTCGTTGTGCAATCCGATGACAGATAGCCATGCTATGTAATTTTCTAACAGGGCGATCTGGCCCTTCGAGGCAGACTTGTCCGTTTGCTTGAAGAAGTTGCAGTTGGAGACGACAAATTGCGTTGCCTGCTCTTCCCATTTCTCATCCTCTTGCTGTGTACATATCATGGCGAGCATGTAGAGGTACAATGCCATTGAGCACATGTGCGTGCAGTTTTCGTTCTTGGCAATATCTGACTGTGCTATCGTGACATTGTAACACCATAGGATGGAGTACCCGATGTTTGATGAAACAAGTGGGCATTTACCCTCCAGGGACTCTTGGAAAATCTTGTAGAATTGTTCCTTACAGTTATGGTGTTCCGTCTGAGACATGGTAGAACAGAGGAACAGGACCAAAGAAAACAATATCGTCTTGGGGAGACTCTCAGGTAATTTATCGACGTTCTTGATCACTACCAATTCAATTAATTTAATGTAGTTTAGTAGCAATTTGTCGAAATACACGGCCAATATTTCAATGTCTAACTCGTTGACCCCATTTAGCAGCTGTTTGCACTCGTCTACGAAGTTTCCTCCCAGTATCGTCTCGCGTGCTGCCAATTCGGCGAACTCCTGTATAATGAAGGGAACGTTGAAGTTTTGTCCATAGTACTTTGTGTGGATCTGCAGGTCGATAAGGGGCCGTTTCTGCGCGGAGAGCAGTTGCACGACAGTACTACTGTCGTATTCTACTATTTTGCCACATTTGACTATCGGTAACGTCGCCCTTGCCATGAGAAACCCGTTCAGGTATGCGTATATTGTAATGTTTTCGTTTACCGTATTGGGTGAGATATTGCCGATGCGTATCGTTTCATTGATTGTTTCGCCCGGTCCAACCGATAGAAAACTCCACTCCTTGTGCACCTTTTCGTTGACGTTTTCACAGAATGTGATCTTATCGTTCTCACAGAACACCTTGATCATTATGTTCTTGATGTTGGTCACTTTTTGCGTGACGTTAGACAGTGAGATCTTCCCGAGGGTAAAGTAACACTTCTCCTGCTTGGAACACACGCCCTCTAGGACTCTCGCAGTCGGGATGTTTGTCGTGGATAAAGGCAGCTCCGACGTGCATTCTCCCGGGGGCAATTCTTTGACCGTCGCTGTGATCGCAACCGCCCTCGGGTTGATGATGATCCCGTCCCTGGAGTCGTTCAAGAGGTTGTCCACGATGGACCCCCACCCGAATTTCTCAACGAGTCCAAAGTGGGGCACCGACTCCTTCGATTGTGCACCTGGGGGTGCGCTGAAAAGGTTGATCTTGAGTTTATGTGCGACACAGCTGTTGGGTCTCGAATAGTACTTGTTGAAAGTGGACGATAGGTCGATGACGCCGAGGGAGACGCCCCTCTTGAGTCTGTGTGCCCTCATGCGATCCTCCGTGTCGTCCATGAGTACGAAGGGTGCCGCGAACGCGGAACTGTCGATCTTCCCCCTGAAGCTGATGCGGATCTGTTCCGTGACGGCAACCACGAGGTATATCTTTTTGTTATCCACGGTCTCCGTGGGGATGTTTGTGAACAGGACGGGTGTCAGTGTGTCCCTTGCCCCATCCGAGGCGTCCATGCGCACGGACACCGGTTCCGTGAGGATCACCTGTTTCGTCCGCAGGTACAAAGTGAGCGTTGCCTTGTGTAAGTTGAGTTGTTCGGAGAGGTCCCGCTCGTGTAGTATCTTGTGGAAATCTATAAGCAACCGTGTCTTTGCGAATGCAAAAGGGCATCTTTCTGGGGAGCACTTCTGCCTTCTCACTCCCAGTGGATCGTTAGTCAGCCCGTAGAGCATAGTATTTGTGACTAATCTGCGGAGACTGGTCCCCTCGAAAGTGAGCAATTCCCCCGTGTGCCTGCTTCTTGCAAATATACCCTCGTACCCTCTCGGGTCTGGCACGATGGGTGCCCCGTTTGTGATGAGTCTGTTGGTCCTCCCCCTTGCGGAGAAGAACTTGGCGATCTTGACGAGAAGTGTCGTCGCAGAGTGCACCGTCACGGTCCTCTCGCGTGCCGTCGTGAGCCCGTATTCGAGTTTGAGCCGTATCGCATCCAACTGGTAGTGCAACTGCGTAAGTTTCTCGTAGATGGTGAACTCCCCAGCGGAGTACATGGCGTATATGTGTGAGCACAGAACGGCAAGCATGACGCTGAGCTCCTCCTTCAAAGGCAAATGGAGGTACCTGAAGTAAGGAAACGGCGGTTTGGACGGTTTCCTCGCCGTAAAGGCCACTGCGTCCGTAGAGTTGTCCCTAAGTAGTGAGGAGTACAGCGAGGGGGACTCGCAAGCTGGATCGATGAAGTCCCTAAAGTCCTGCTCCTCGGGGTTCTTGAAGAAGTCCATAGTGTCAACGGTGACTTGTTCATCGATGTGGATATACTTGCGAGGCAAGAGCACCGTCTTTGCCGTTACATCGGGCACTTGTTCCCCCAACACTGTCATCGTCGCTGCAAAACTCTGCGGTAGTGGGCGACAGCAGAAGTAACCACGACACCACCTCCTGTCCGTCGTCATCGCAAACACAAACACCTCTGCCCCAACGAACACGTCCTGGAAGTAGTTGCTGTGGTACACAAGCTCCGGATGCCTCGCCAGCGGGCAGAACGACTTCACAAGCGTGCCCTTCAGCATCCGGCCCGTGGGGACCCACTTCACCTCGCCAGCCACACTCTCATTGGGAACCACTGACGCCATACCGACGTCTCAATAGCAGCAGTAGTAGTCGCCTTCCCCAATTGCCGTCAAACGGTCCCTCTCTTACATATCTTCTTCGTTATAAAGAGAAGTTGAAGAAGAAGAAGAGGACTACAACCGCCACTTCAACTTCGAGTCGAGGACCTCCAAAGGGACGAACGATGAGCGACGAGATCCAGTTCCGTGCCGGGATGGCGCAGTACGATGAGGCGAGCGGCGTGTGCACCGCGCTGCCCGCACAGGGTCGCATTACGATGCGGCCCAACGACGAGGAGCAAAGTCTAGGGTTCTGGGACTTCGAGTGGCGTCCCACTGGGACCACGGGGGAGCCCATCCAGTTGATCCTGATCCCAGGGGAGACGCACTGGGTGCCGCTGCGGTCCTGCAAGACCGGGCGGGTGTTCTGCCTCGTGTTTTCGTCCAACGAGAAGTACTTCTTCTGGCTGCAGGAGAAGAACAAGGCCGGGCTGGCGCCCGGCGAGTGGTCCCCCGCGGACCTGGCACTGTACGACCGCATCAAGAAGCTACTGGCGTTTGCTGACGAGGACGACGACGAGAACGACGACGAGAAGAAGAGCAGCGGTGATGATGACGACGCTGGGAACGACAGCGAGAAGAACAACGATGTCATCATGGCCGACGCAGCAGCGTAGCCTCATACACACTTCACATACATAGATATACGTAATAGTAGTAGTCAATTGCTCACTCACTCACTCTGCCATCTGATGTCCCAGTGGAGCGTCTCGCCCGGCATGAAGGGGACGACCGAGACGGTTTGGGAGTTGTTGGTGACCAGCTCTGGGACGACGTGGTCGCGACGGTACAGTGTCACTGTGTTTTTGACCTCGCTTGCGACGCGGTAGAACTTCCGGCCGTTGTCCGAGACGAACTTCTGCAAAGTGTCGAGTCTTCCCTGCGCTTCAAACACCTCTGCGACGTAAGCGAGAGCGTACCTCTGGGTGAAGATCCCAGCGGAGACCCCACGGTACCGCTGCTTGTTCTCGACCGGGTGCGGCGCCGAGTCGGACCCAAAGAAGAAGCAACGCTCGCCGGATGTCGCTGCGGAGACCAATGCACGACGGTCGTGCGCCAACTTCGCAACAGGTTTGCAGAAGTTCACAGGGTCCCCGGCCCAGTCGTCCACTGTCAGTAGCAAGTGGTGCGCGGTGATTGTCGCCGCAACGACGGGCTCCGCGTCGCTTGGAACCTGCTGGTTCAACCTCCGCACGAGCTCGATGGCCTTAGCGGTCGTACAGTGCTCCAGCACGATCCTCAACTGCGGGAAATCAGCGTGCAACTTCTCCAAAGCTGGGAGAAACTTCTCCTCCGCATTGAGAACGTTGATACCGTCACCTTCACCGTCACAGTCACCCTTGGAGGACGGTTTCTCGCCGTGCAAGTTCAACACGAGCCCTTCCTCTTGCATCGCCTCGAACACAGGGTAGAACTGCGAGAAGTCGTTCGGGTCTACACCTTGCTCCGAGTTCGTCGTTACGCCTGCAGGGTAGCACTTCACCCCGTGTACTGCACGGACCCTCGCGGCCTCGTGAATCACCTCAGGTGTCAACTCGGGGGACAAGTACAGACTCATCAGAAAAGTCGTCTGCGGAGCCAATTCCTGCAGCCTGGCACGGTACTGCACCACACGGTCCACCGTAACGAGGGGAGGTTGCAAGTTCGGCATCACGTACGCCACGGAAACACCTCCAGCCCGCACCATCGGCGTGACCAACTCGCACATCGCGCCTTCACGCACATGCACGTGCATGTCGCAGGGCTCTTGGAGCACCACCTCTTGAACCTCATCACAACAAGACATACCAGAAACCGCTACAACCATATACCACAACTACCAACTACCACCAACTACCACTACTCATCAGAGTGAACTGTTCTTCGGAGACTTCAATATATATTAATTTGATTCCAAGTCGTAGTACCAGTAGACCTAGTAGTAGTAGACCTAGTAGTAATAGTAGTAGCAGGGACGACGCCGTGATATGCTGTGTGCTCGGAGAAGAAGTGTTGCTGTTGGTCTTTCCCCCGCCGTGGTGCCCGCTCGGCGGTGCCTTTCGCAGACGGGGACCCTGTTGGCCAGGACGAAGTTCACGAAGTTGAAGCAGAAGGTGCCACCGGCTCCACGGGCGAACGTGCGGCTGCCCACGCAGCAGACGGCGCACTCGAACAAGCTACGGATCACGCGGCCGATTGAACCCTCGAAGGGGAACTTGACCACGTCGGGGGACCACCCGCTTTGGCAGTTCTTCCACGAGGGTCAGTTCATCAGGGACGCCGCGCAGCTGGACACGCGGTCCCGCAGCTGGAGCATCCCAGAGTTGCGCAGGAAGTCCTTCGAGGACCTACATGCGCTCTGGTACGCGTGTCTCCGCGAGCGCAACGTGCTCGTGCGCGAGATCCACCTCATACGGACAGCGCTCAGGACGGAGGTTGACGCGTTCACGGACGTCGACGAGCGCATTAGAACGACCATGTGGCGCATCAGGCATGTGCTCAGCGAGCGCGATGTCGCCTTCAGGCGTGCGCAGGAGACTACTCTTGCCTCGGGGGGCCAGGAGGGACGCAAGTTTGCAGAACAGTTCGCAGAGAGGTTCGTCAACGACACGGAGACCCCCGAGGAGGAGCTCTGGGAGAAACTGCAACGGTTCCAGCTCGCAGTATTTGGTATCAGCGAGATCATAGAGGATAATCGCATCGACAGACCGTTCATCGACGGGATCAAGTTTGTCGCAAACCTTAAGATGCGCAGGTTCGCCAAGGAGGACCCGACACTCGAGGGTCATCCGCCGATCACCGATGTGGGCGAGGCGTTCGTCCTCTTCACAAGCGAGAACGACCTCAAGTCGACACGCGAGGCGTACCAGGTCGTCAAGGAGCTCAGAGAACAGGGAAAATCCGTGCCTCGTCTCCAGGAGGTGCAAACGGTCACAAGGTACATCGAACAATTAGCAGGAGTGGACAATTGACTCCCGTGGCTGATACAGCTCCCAATCCCCCCCCCCTCCATGTAAATAACAGATATATCCATTAACGTACAGCGACAAGTACATATGTATATGCAGGGCAAAAGCACGCCCGTCTCAGCGGTTAAACCCTGTCAACAGTGAGGACACGGTCCCCGAGACGTCCTTCAGCGAGAAGTTGTGCGACAGCGAACTTTGGTTCTCCAGGGAGTACTGGTCCTGGACAATGTCCCGGGACGATAACTCCAACTCCAGCCCGCTCCACTGCGACGTCACGACCTCGATCTCCTCCGCGGGGCACACCGCGAGCAACTTGCTCAGCACCTCGAGTTGCAGAATGATGATCTCTGTCGGCGGCTCATTGTCCACCCAGTTCGGGTCGTTATACTTCCCCACTTGCAGCACAGTAGACCAGTAACGGGAAACGTTCCCCCGCTCCAGCAGTTGTAACACAAGGTTGTATGCAAAGGTGAAATCGTTGTTGGCTAATGAGAAGTCGACATGCAACGCCATCAGCCTCGTGTGGAAATCCTCCAGTTGTGTCTCGGGTAACGCCAGAGCGATAAGGAGTTTCGACAGCAGTGGGAAACTCACCGTGTCAAGGGACTTGTACAGCGTCGGGTTCAACTCCAGTAGAATAGTGAATAGTCGCAGCGGGTCGTCGTTGAAATCAAGAATGTTCGACGGTTTGAATGGTATTTGCTTGCCCAGTTTCAAACTGTAGTGGGGCAGCTGTTCACTGAGGTCTACGAGCGCCGTCAGCTGTTTGAGACGTTCACCCTCTTTGGCCTTGCTATTCGCTTTCAATATCCGCAAAATCGTCTTCGCCTTTGTCATCTCGCGAGTCCCCGCATTCGAGGCATTATTGAAGAACTGCCAAAAGGCGTTCTCCAATATATCCAATTGCTGAACATCGTCGTCTTGCAGGATCGATTCTAATAGATCAAACTTCTCCAGCCGTATCAACGTCTCCATCAGAATAGCCCTCCTCTCTTGACCTTGTTCACCGGCATCATTCAACTTGTTGAACAGATCCAGTGGCTGCAGGAGGACGTGTAGATCCGGATGTGAAGTCTTCAACAGATACATTTCGCACAGCGTTATGAAATGATACCTCTGCGCGGAACTATCATCTTGGGCTACGCGGTAAACATCTTTCAGTGTGTAGTCCTGTGGGAACAGATCATTCTTCAAGTACTGGCAATACGCCAAGAGGTCCGACGCGGTGACGTTGTAATCGGTCAGTTTGGAATCTGGAGAGACTTTTTGCAGAATCCTCTCCTCCAAATCAGAACAGCTCGAGTATTTAAATAGATTACCGCTGTTTTCAAACACTATTCGCAGAGTGGCTGTTTCGAAGAGGGCTTTATTATCTCCGTCTGAAATCCTCTGCAAAAGTTCAGCAAACACGGCGTGGAACAGTTGAATGTTCGCTTCAGAATCAAGCGAGAACATCTCTGAGTTGTAAAAATCGGTCACAAACTGTTGGTAGAAATTGTTACCGTTTTGTAGCACCGGGAAAAGTTCGCTGTTCAATGCCGCTTTGTCCAAGGTAACCCAGTTATCGATGATCAAACGGATCATTGCCCGTGGTTCCAATTGAGAAAACTCACGGATCCTCATCTGCCCACCAGTCCTCTTGTTCCAATGTGCCAGCGGTTTCACGAGACAGCTGATCCATCTCTGCAGGTTTCCGTCGCCTTGCTGAGGCAACGTATCCCATAATTTCGAATACCGGTTTGCATCGCTCGGATCAAAGTCGTTGCACAGGATGACTCTCTTCTGCAACCAGTTCAACTGACCCTCGGGCAATTTCCCATCGACGTACTGCTTCAACGCACTATACCTCTCAGTGAGCACATTTTCGTCGCCGGCCCCCAATATACAGATGAGTCTCTGGTCGTTTGCCATGTGCTCAACAAACACGTTCTCATTGATCTCCAATCCTTCCCCCGTTTTATACCCACACAGGAAGGACAAAGCGAGAGGATCGTCCAGTTCCGGCCACAGAACAACCACTGCATCTGTCAACCGCTCATTGAAGTAAGGAAGTAGCTTCGTCAAACCTTCCGAGTCCCGTGCACTCGCGTACAAACAGCACAAAATGTACAACTTCTCTTGCAACAGCATGGACATCGTTCGGACGGCCTAACAGACTTCCCCAGCAGAGTGTCAGTATGTTTGTATAGGTTTGCAATTTTGCAAGTTATTTAAGTTTATAATGCAATTATTATTATTGATATTTTATATATAAGTTGAGAAGTTGTATAATTGACGGATAGATTCAAGTGTCGTCTCCTCCGGATCATTTATATGTAGTGTTTCATTGATGGTTGTTGTGCCGTGCTTTTGATTGGTTGTTGTTGTTGTTGTTGTAGTGGTTGTAATTTTTAGTCGTTCTATTTTTTGCTTACACAGCTTCTAGAACTTCATCGTTGAAACCGGCAACTTTCTTACCTTTTTCCTCTGCGGAACCTTCACCGTGTAGAGCCATCAAGGCACCAACGTCGAACTTTGGCTGTTTCAGAAGCTTGACCTTTCTGATGTGCACGTTCTGTAGAGGGAAGATGTCCTTGGTGGCGTTTTCGATCTCCTTGTTGATGACTTCTGGGATCAACTTGGAGGTCAATTGGGCCAAAGTGGAGTTCTGCACCTCTCTGGTCAATATCTCGGAGATGACCTTTCTGATGGCTCTGATGTGGGAAGATTGAGCGTACGAGTGTCTCTTGACCTGGTTAGCCTGTTTTCTCGTGAACGCAATGGCGAAGATTCTGATGACGTACTCATCGGAGGTCTTAACGGTGACATTAGCCTCGATCAGAGTCTGCCACTTTCTAACCATGGATCTCAACTTGTCAGTGGTGAAGTCAATACCGTGGAAGTTAGTTAGCAAGTTCTTACCTTGAACTTCGTCGACTCTCAACTTAACCTTTCTGAAAGAATGGTCCTCGGACCCTTGCAAGTCAGCCAAACAGACCTCAACGACTCTCCCCTTCAACGCATCCGCGGCGTTCTTCAAACCAGTGGACTTGTTGACCAAAGTCTTACCGACGTTCCTGTTCTCGAACGTAGATGGAGCCTTAATGTCAAACCATTCCTTTCTCGTGAATGGGTCGACGACCTTCTTCTTAAGTCCCTTCTTACCCTTGGAAAGTCTCTTATTCTTACCGACAGCCATGTTTGTATAGTGGTTTTCGGTGTGTGTGTGTGTGTTTTCAGCTACTGTATCGTATTGTACCACTACCTAATCAAGTTCCACTCATATAACACATACACACACGGGCAATACCAGAGACCTTTTGGCTGCAGTCGATGCCGTCTCGCAGCATTTTTTTTTTTTCACTTTTCCCTCCGTTGCGTCATTACCGGATTAGGAAATTATGCTAAAACCAATATTTGGTGTCTGGGTGTAGTAAAAGCAGTCACAAAACCACACCGCTCGCTGATAGTTGCCATTTTTTGTATTGTTTTGCCACCTCGCTTGCGGCTTCCGTTATAGGAAACAATTACACGGCCGATACCGTCATTTTCCGTAAAAATTATACACACTGTCTAAAAGAGGGAATTGCAGATAACGCGAGAGTCTTCCATATGAAACAACACCTCTACTACACTTTCAACCCGCTCGCGAGGGTCCGTTCAAGCCAATCGAGGGAGACACAGACCTCCAGGTTCTTGTCCCCCGTGGTCTCAGGGCCGCTGCCCTGTCTCAGGGTCTCCTCCGTGAGTAACTGCAGGGACACGAGCCGCGCGAGTACACGTTCCCAGTTGATGAGCTCCCGCAGTGCACGGAGGTCTGTCTTGTTGCTGCCCGTTGAGTTGACCACCACTTGCAGTACCTGTTGTATCTGTGGGTCGTCTCCGTTCGCTTTGGCGAGTCTTTCGATTTCGTCCACCACGTTCGAGTGGGAAAGAGACGATGGCGGGTCGCGTAGCAGTAATGACAGCGAAGCAGTCAGGTACAGTCTCATTATTGCGGGTAGCTTCCGCACTTTCTCCGCCATACTCAATGTGTCATCTTGCGTCGTTAACTGCTGCAAAGTCTCCATGGACATGACCATCGTGTCCGGTGGTGACGGGGTGGTCCCTGGAGCGTTGCAATTCGTCTCCAAGTATTTCGACTGGCAGTACCTGACCGCGTCACGCAGAAGACGCAGGATCCCAACAATATCGAGCTGCAGCTGGCAGAAGTGCTCGCTCGCCTCTTGTATGAAGGACTCGCTCATCTCTAAGCGTACTGTCTTGACAACGTGGAAGTCCGCTGGGATCGAGTCCGCAGGGGCAAACTGCCATTGGCTGCCATCGGTAGAGTTCACCAGCGTGAACTCGATCGTTAGCAGACTCCTCATTCTAAACAGGGAAAAGTTGTACAGTTGCTCGTACGAGTAGTCGTCGAAGGGGATGTCCAGGTACGTCAGCGAGTCCAAGTAGTGGCTGTTCAAATTGTCCCTCAGCAGGTTGGGGCTCGTCGAGATGATAACAAAGATCAGTTTCGAAATCTCACAGGAGCTCCACTCGAACAGGTCGTTGAGCAAGTCCGGCCATTTGTTGACCAGCAAATCAGCATCATCCACAACAATCACCGTCTGTCTCTTCGTACTCTCCCCCAGTTTCGTGAAATACCGCCTCATCGCCATCTGCGCAACGTGCCCTGTCAGTTTCTCACCGGTCATTTGCTTCCACATGCTAGAGTACACGTCCTGTTTACCGGAATCAAGGATCGACCTGTCCACGTTAACCAAGTCAAATATACGCAACTCCTTGCACCTGCTCGACTTGGCGAGCTCCTCCACAACACGCTGGATAATGGTGCTCTTCCCCGTGTTCGTCTTCCCACTGATAAACGCCGCCTTCGGCTCCTTTTTACGAAGCGAGTCAAACAGTTCCAGGTATAGCCTCGCAAACTCCTTCGACCTCGCGGGCAACGAGACGTAACTCTCTATCGTCTCTATGATGGACAAATCGTCGTTCAAGTCCCCGTTACCCTTCAACCTGGAGAAGATCGTAGTACCCTTCTCCCCAAGATCTGCAGGTCTCAGTTTACTCTCGAGCCCGGCGATATCGATGGAACTGTTCTCACTGGACATTATCCCATCGGATCCGCTTCTTGAGCCTCCGTCATCCTCCGACGCAGACGAGCTGCCCTCCACATCGTAATCCTTCTTCAATTTCTTGTACTTTTGCGTCAACCTTAGCCTGATCTCCCTTGCCTTTAACTCATCAAGTTTCCTTACGATCACAGAATCATCCTTCGTCACACTAGGTGTTTCAGGTTTACTCTCTTGAGCAGTGTCCTGTGTGGGCTCCTTCGGAGCTCCCTCGTAATCTGAGATTTCACTCAGTTCTGAGTCAGAACCGGCCATCACCGTCTTCCGTGCATGCCTTAACTTTTTCCTCCTGAGTGCCTCTCTCCTATGTGCAGCCTTCCGCTTCGCCCGCGAGCTGTACACTTGTTCGTCCACTTCCTGTTCCTCATCTTGGTCAGCATCATCCGAGGATGACTCATCGTGTGACAGGGTGTGGTCATCGGGGACAACGAACCCGTCTATGTCGCTCCCGTTTGAGCTCTGGGTTTCCTCCTCCGTGTGACGGTCGTTTGCACTGGCAAACTCCTCTGGATCGCTTACATCGGAGGAGTTCTTGTTGTTATTGCTCAGATCCTCTGATGTATCGGGTTCGCTGATGAACAACGATTTGCCGCTCTTGGGGGGTGTAGAGGCCGGAGCCGGGGTCGGGGTCGGGGCCGAGGCTGAGGCCGGGGCCGGGGCAGAACTGGTTTTAGCAGCAGATGAAGGCGCAGATGCAGGTGACTGCACAGCGGCAACGTTATCCACTTGCTCTTTCTCCTGCTCTTTCTCCTGCTCTTTCTCCTGCTCTTTCTCCTGCTCTTTCTCCTGCTCCTGCTCCTGTTTCTGGTTGTCGCCCTCGTCGGCACCCTTTATCCCAGTCGCCAAAGGTACCGATGTCTTCTTCTTGGCTCTTGGTAGCAAGACGGGCAACTTTGTTGGTGTCCGCACCGTCTGCTCCATGGTGTCTGACCCCTCGCGTTTTACGAAGGGTTCACTATTACCCATCTCGATGGCCTTCTCGCGCATCCTGGGTCTGTGAGGGACACTTCCAGACTTCCCACTGGGCTTCGCTGGTGGGACGCTCAGTTTCTTGAGATGCTCGTCGGACTGCTTCGGGTCCATCATCTGTATCTTCTTGACCTCCTTGTAGATGTCGATCCTGACGAAGTTCTCTGCTGTAGGTTCACAGATGTACCGAACAAAGAAGTCGTGATCTGGACGAATAGCGTCCCCCCGGGCGTCCCAGTCCGCCTTGGACAGGATATTCGCGATGTCGATGAAGTCCCTAAGCCAAATCTCGGACAACTCGGCGGTCAAGTACAGCTCGCTCGCGTCGACCTCCGCGAAAAGCCGATCGTGGAGAGACTCCATCGAGGGCCGTGTCTCCAGCAGCGCTGGGGCAAACTGTTTGTAGTACTTGACCGGTTTCAACTCGAAGGACCGCAGGTACGAGAAGGCCCATATCTCGACGACGTTGTTCAGCGTGTTGAGCCGGATCTCGTGCACCAAGTACACGGAGTACGTCCCCGTCGACGCGTCGTGCGCAACCACACTGTCCCCACGGCCGAAGCTCAACCCATCGGAGAGCCGTTGCAAGTACACGTTCTCGACGGACCCGCCCTTCCTCGACCGCCGCCGCGACCCGTTAATCACGTTCCCCTTCTCGTCCGTCACCAGCACCTGCCATCCGCGCAGAGCCTCGTTCGTCGTAGCCATTGAGTGTGCACGGCAGCCGTAGAGTGTATCGCACTTGCCCCTCTCCTCTGGTCCCGTCCTCAAAGACTGCTGTTACTGTTGTTGTTTACTTCGTGTTTTAAGACCTTCAAATTTTTACTCGAAGACGAAGAGGGCGTTGATGGCGAGGGCAATGGTTGATATAGGGCCCTGTGCTTGCTGCTTGCGTCCAGGGAGATGGGTGAGCATGCAGAGCAGTGGGGTTTTTGGGTGCGGCAGGCTGTGCGGCGGCCGTTTGAGAATTTGACCGCGCTGGAGCGGTTGGTGCAGGTGGTACGGCTGGTTTCGACTGCGGTCGTGATTGCTCTCGCGACTGTGCTCTGTTCCGGGCCCGTGGTGTTCCCAGAGAGGTTCTACATGTCCCGGCTGGACACTTTCTCGAGCGATATCGCCTCTGGGATCTTTTCGGCGCTGAGGGGCAACATCGAGACGGGCAGCAGCGGTGGGTCGACGGAGATCAACAACGGTGTTGGGCTGACGACGTCCGAGTTGCTGATCCTCACGTCGTACACGATCAGCCAGGTGCGCAACGTGCCGCAGTTCATCACCGTGTCGCTGTACGGGACGTGCGACGCGTGGTTTGCGAACAATACGGAGTCCATGCCGACTTTCGACACGGACGGCGAGTTCGCCAAAGTCACGGGCTCAGTGGTCACGTACGACTGCCAGTACCACGGACCGGACTACCTGTTCGACTACAGGGAGGTTCTCTCGAATGTTGGGCTGGATATTGTCCTCGACTACGCTTACAACAAGGACTCGACCACCCCGGGGACGGGCATGGGCACATACGGGTCCCAACAATACACGTCGTACATCCGCAGGACGCGGTTGCTCAAGGAACGCACGATCTGGCTGCTGTACGCGGTTATCGGCGTCGAGGGTGCGATACTCGTCCTCACCGTGTGGTACTACTGCACGAGAGGTAGACACATCAGTCCAGTCAAGGAGAAAGTGCTCCTCCACGGCACCTCATTGCTCTCGCTCATGGTGCTCGTGTGCGGGCTCACGGCGGTCATCTGTCTCGCGTGGATCAACTACTCCGTCCAGGACAAGATCAAGGAGGAACTCGAGGCGTTCGGGTTCTCGTACCACTTGGGCGGCGCCTGGTTCACCTGTCTGTGGGTGCTTGCGTTCTTCTTTGGCGTCTCGGCGCTCATGTGGTCGGGACTCGAGTGGTGCATTGCGGACTCGACTACGAACGCGGTCGACCGCGACGGAACAGCAAACGACGCTATGATCCTTGGCCTAAACCCAAGCTACGACGAACTCGACGCAACCTCGACCCTGGGGGCCACGGCAGAACTCGAAGACCCGTTCGCAGACCCGGTGCCCGCGACGGCCAGAAGCCTCGCTTACAACAACGAGAGCATCACCTCTCACAATCGGAACCCCGAAGACGACGGCAGCGGCGACGACTACGACGACGCGGAGGCGTACGAACTTCATAGCATCCTGCTCCAGTCCTCAGACGGCGAGCAGCCGGACGACCAGTACAGCGTGCAGCACATCGTGATACCGTCCTCGACCATGCATTTCTGAGGTCCGTGCCAATTGGGACAGTGGCACACATACACATCATACATTCCCCTACTCTACGTAACCTACGTATACGATACAAGCATCGGTCGTCAGCGGGCCTGGGACCTTCGCAATGGCACTGTCTGGGCTTCTGCCCGTCTTCGCGGCTAAGAAGATGAAGTTAATCACTTGATGAAGAGAAGACCACTACGGAGTGGAGAGAAGGTCCAGAGATCGCACGTTGGAGAGTGTACGGGATTGATGACGGGGACACCAGAGGTGCAGGACGATGCGAGGACTCCCCTGGGGGAGTTTGCCCGTTTGAATTGGTTGGGCGGCGGCTACGTTGCCACCGTGCAGGAGGGGCTCAGGGGACACGAGCAGTTGAACAAGATCCAAGAGATGACACGGTTGCTGAAGGGGCTCAGCGAGGAAGGTGAGCAGCTCGGAGGGTCCCCCGAGTCCGAGAACTTCGACTGGACCGCGGTGTACGAGGTCGCGTCCCAGGTGATCGACGAGTACACGGAGAGCGCGGACAAGATATGGGGGCAACTGGACAACCTCAACAGGAGGGTCTGTCTGTGGCAGGATTCCGCGTTCCAGATGGACACGCACCGCGGGTTTCTGGACGTCAACAGGGCGGAGAAGTGGATGGACCTCAAGGAACGGTACCTCGGGCAAAAGAGGAGGCTGCTGACACAGTCTGTCGACGAGATAAAATCGACAGTCGCCAAGCTACCGACGACGTGAGGGGAATGGGCGAGGTACAGACTCCCGTGCGCGCGGAGAACACATCTGCTTCATCCACAGAGCTAACCACAAGGCATATTGCTAACTTTTAGAGCTAGCCAAGCAACACTGAACGCAAGAACACTCAGCCCACCACGGAAATATCCCTTATCGGGGACGATTGTCAGCACTGGCAGGGCCGATCAAGTACCCCATGTCGTGTCACCTCGATTCGATGCCATCGCGAATTTATTGCCTCTTTGGGGGAGGGAAGGGCGTTTGCAACGCAGCGCTGCGCAACGCGAAATATGCTATAAAGAGGATTGAAGGGCGTACCAGCATCCCAGTTTCAGCCTATGCTACGTTCAACAGGACATAGTGTTCAGTGAAACTTGTGACAGTGCAACAGAATGGATATGGACATGCAGAAGTCGGAAATATTGGCAGAGCTGGAGAAGGAGTTCATCCCGAGCGAGTCCCTGGAGACGATCGCTGACAAACTGAAGGGGGAGTTGCAGGAGCGGCTGCAGTGCAGTGCAAACTCGATGATCCCGTCGTACCTGTTGAGCGAACCGACCAGCGGCGCGGGCGGCGCGGGCGACGGCCTGCTGCTGGCCATCGATTTTGGGGGCAGCAACTTGAAGTTTGTGCTGTTCCAGCAACTACTCAACGGGACGTACTCTACCAAGTACATGAAATCGTTCGCGGTCGAGAACAAGTACGTGGATCTGAAGTTCTTTGATAGGATTGTGGAACAGATATTGGGGGACGTGGAGGATTACCTGTACGAGTACCAGACTCGTCGCTCCAACGAGAACCACCGCGTTCTTACCGTCCCCGTTTCCGTGACATTCTCGTTCCCCCTGGATACGCACAACTGCGTCTCAGTGATGGGCAAAGACTTCCATTTGACACCGCTCGTCAAGTGCACTCCACTAGATCAGATACTACAAGGTGCCTTCAACACGAGCTGTCTCAAATTAAAGCTCGACAAGTCGTTCAAGTTCAAGATCAGCAAGAATATAATAAATGACTCCATCGCAGTTCATCTGACCAACAAGTTTACGACGAGTGTGGAGCACGATCAGGAGAGGAATATATCGCTGATCTTGGGTACGGGACTGAACTCGTGTTTCGAGGTTCCCCACTGTACGCTGCCAAAATTTAAGAGAAACCCAAAATACGGAGACGAGGGTGGCTCACCAAACGTGATTGTCAACTCCGAGCTTGGGTTTCTTGGCGCTGATGTGGTTAGGGCGACGCAGTTCGACGTTTTCCCGACGACCACATTACCGATGCCCCTCGAAAGCATTACCGCGGGGAACTCCCTGCCCCTTGTCCTCAAGAACATACTGGAATTCTACAAGATATACCCTGAACTGGCCATCAAATTCAACGGCCAAGTGTTCATCGATATACTGGAGTGCAGGGACCCCAAGCTCGTGTTCGACGGCGTCGATGTCGATTTCTTGCGGGATATAATCAAGATCCTCGTACGGAGAGGGTCAATATATCTGGCGGCCGCCTTAAAGGCAGTCCACTCGATGGTCGGTGGCTGCGAGGGACCAATCGCCGTCGGGTACATTGGCTCGTTTTTGGCTTACTCCAAGTTTTACCAAGATCAAATCAATCACTACTCGCGGGGCACAATCAGTCTCGAGTATTTGGAGAACAGTAGCCTAATCGGTGCTGCCATTGCTTCGAAAATATGACAGTGGGTGTCCGAGGAGCCTTGCTTCATTAATATTATACTTTCTACATATCCTTCCTACGTAAAAATCGGATCCATGAGGTAACTAGCGGGGCCAGGAGAATGATCAGTACACTGAGATGTAGTTTGTGATTCTTTCCCTTTGGTTCTGAGCAATGCACTCTGCGATCCAGGTGATATTCCTGACTTCTTGCTCCTTCGACTTCATCCATGCCCACACGGTGCTGATTGCGAACTGCTGCGTGAATGCGTCTCTGCAAAGCTCCATCTCCAAGCGGTAGAAGTGGTCTTCCAAGTTGCTGTCGTCCTCGAGCAGCGAGCGGTACTCGTAAACGTTATTCAGCGCGGCTCTCACGTTCTCGAAATCCTTGGAGTTGGCGAGCATGTGGCTGACTAACGGGTAGCACTTACCCAAGCAGGGCAGCAACTGTTCCTTCAAGTCCGAGTCTACGTCCTCGCTCTGCAGTGAGTTCAGCGAGATGTTGATCGCTCTCCTATCGGCCTCGAATCCCAGCAACTCGAGCATGATCTCCCTTGCCGGTTCGTCGATTTCATTCTGTACGAATTTTGCAAAGTCCTCCAAGTACGCCTTGTACAGTTTGTTTCTAATGATTTCGATGTTCATATCGTCCAGTTCGTTTGCGTTGTCGAAACAGTCTGCGAAGTAGGGAGCCAGCGGGGTGTCGACGAGAACAGTATCGTACAGCGATTCCAGATCGGTAGCTACTGAAAGTGTGGGCAGTGTGTCGAACCAACCCAAAGGGTGGCACCTACTGAGAATCTCGGACTTGTCGCGCTCGTGCACCGTACCCGTGATCATCAGCGCGACGTTGTCGATCATGTAGCTGAAAGTGATATAGTCCATGAACTTCTTCGACCGCCCGCTCAGTTGGTTCCGGATGTAATTGAACTCCTGGTACATCTTCTCCGCCGCGGCCTCTTGAACCATCGACGTGGTGAGGGATTCCTGCGGGACGTCCGACAAGAAGTTCCCGTAATCCGTCGACGACAGCTGCAGTCTCAAATCCTCCAGCGTCTCGCACTGCGTCAGATTCATGTACTGGTTCGAAGTCAGCAGCCCGTTCCGGTACCCACGGACAACACCCTCTATAAACCCGTTATCAACATTGAAGTAGACACCTTCCATACTAGGTGAGGGGAAACTGTAGTGAAAAATGGAAAAGCAACCCAACAGATAACCCCAAGAGAGTAGATTACACCCTGCACTTGTCCGTACCTTACTAGTTTCCAACAGATAACTGCATCGCAGGACAACAAGTAGCCTCTTTTGCTCCCTCTTCTCTGATGCTGTTTCATTGTAAAGTGTTGTTTTCTTCATTTCGTGGAAGGTGACGAGAAAGCTGTGTTTTGTGACTGTTTCTGCCGTTTATTGAAATCCGGACATTTTTTTATTTTTTTTATTTTTTTTTTCAAATTTTGTTTTTTTCTGCAATTTGGGTTTCCGTATTGGGTAATTACGTGGTCCGCGGACGCGTCTTGTTGGCGTTTCCCTCTGGCCGCAGGGCGAGTTGGGCCTGGAGGTGGCGGGAGCCCTGTCTGGGCGTCTGTCTACCATCCCGTCTGTCCCTCTGTCCCTCTGCCTGGCCCTGGGCTGCTCTCCACCACGCTCCCCCGCAACGGAACTGCACAGTTTTGCTAACTGACCTCTCTTCTTGAACAGTGCAATAGAAGGTCATCTCCCCTACAGTAACACTCCCAATTTGGCCTAAACACTGGATACACACAGCTGAGCACATACACATAACACAATGACTGCCCAAGAAGCCCCCAAATGGTACCCATCCGAGGATGTCAGAGCTGCTAAGCAGACCAGAAAGGCCATCAGACCGCAGAAGTTGCGTGCGTCGTTGGTCCCAGGTACCGTTTTGATCCTGTTGGCCGGCCGTTTCAGAGGTAAGAGAGTCGTCTACTTGAAGCATTTGGAGGACAACACCCTGCTGGTCTCTGGCCCATTCAAAGTCAACGGTGTTCCTCTAAGAAGAGTCAACGCCCGCTACGTCATCGCTACTTCCACCAAGGTCCCAGTGGACTCTGTCAACGTCGAGAAGTTCAACGTCGAGTACTTTGCCAGAGACGCCAAGCTGTCCAAGAAGGAGAAGAAGGAGGCAAACTTGTTCCCAGAACAGCAGAAGAGGGAAATCAGCGCCGCCAGAGTCGAGGACCAGAAAGTTGTTGACAAAGCCCTTTTGGCCGAGATCAAGAAGACCCCACTGTTGAAACAGTACCTGGCGTCGTCTTTCTCCTTGAAGAGCGGTGACAAGCCTCACTTGTTAAATTTTTAAATGCAAGCACAGCAAGAAAACAGGTTCTTGTACTAGATAAAAAGATGCAACATCATCATCATCATCGCCATCATGCATCGCCACTCACCCATCACCACCCGCGTTACGTATATCAGTCTCTTTAGAAACCCACTAATCAATCAAATATAGCACTATAACATTATCAGTTCAGCAATAGCGACACTACTGTTAGCGGTACTGTTAGCAGTATGAAAAACGGAGCGGCGCTACCATACCACGCCTCTTTCCCTTTTGGGAAGGAATATCTGAAATCGAAACGCATTTCTTTTTTTTCTTTTTTGTGCAAAGTTTGAACATCGCGTTCAACAGAGAATTCTTTCGAGGAGACAACTGCAGTTGCGAGACTTGGGGACACAGACGGGGCACCTTCACGTAGAGCTACGAGGAGATAACTGATCTGGATAGCGAGTTTGAGACTCTCTGTTTGTGTGTGTGTCTTTTCTTTTCCTTCTGAGACGAACAGCGATAGGTATCTTCCCCTCTGCCTCTGCTCAGATACAGGCTACTTTGGAATCGCGATAAGAAAAGCTTGTGAGACGCTCAAGAGACGCTCAAGAAGCACAGTTACTTTGAGTCAATTGAGATATGTCTGATCCCGTTGGATTTTCTGGCAGCGTGCCAGCACCGCCTCCTGCCGTGGTTAATGACTCTGTGGCGAAGGGTGAGAAGAAGAAGAAGTCCAAGAAACCAAAGGAGGATGGTGCAGAGGGGGCTGAGAAGAAGAAGTCCAAGAAACCAAAGGACGATTCTCCTGGCTCAGCTGAAAAGAAGAAGAAGTCCAAGAAACCAAAGGAGGATGGTGCAGAGGGGGCTGAAAAGAAGAAGAAGTCCAAGAAGGAGGATGGCTCCGATGGGACTGAGAAGAAGAAGAAGTCCAAGAAGGACGACTCTCCTGGTTCAACTGAGAAGAAGTCCAAATCCAAGTCCAAATCCAAGAGCAAGGGCGATGGTGTCGCCGGCGTCGCCGCTTCACTTTCAGAGATGAGTATTGGGGACTCAGACGCGGACAGATCTGTCGCTATCGAGACTGCACATGGAGCAGTGGAAGTGGACGGTATTGCCATGTCTGCGAAGGCTTTCGATATGACCGAAGTCAAGAGCTCCGAGGAAACTCCTAAGTATGCCGCCAACGAGTACAAAGTGTGCGGTAGACTCGACTACGGTACTAAGGGTACAAAGGTAGACGTGCTAACAAACCACGTCGTTCTCTCTTTGGGGGACGACGTCACGGGTGTGAAAAACAGCGAATTGGACCCATGGTGGAAGTCAGCGTTCATCTTCACTTACCATATCGACTTCAAGACTCCAGCTGCCCCACCTGCTAGAAATGGGCGCAGTATGCCACCTCCTCCACCACTGTCCAAGCCAAAGAAGTACGAATTGATCGAGGCTCTCTTCGCAGAGGACGAAACTCTGTACAAGTACAAGGACAGAATCGCCTTCAACGGTGAGGAGACTTTGTACTCACACGTTCCTCTAGAAGAATTTACTCTATTTGATGGATGTTGGGATATCAGTAACAAGCAGAAGAACAAGACTTCTATCGTTGGTTTGAATTCCGGTAAAAAGACCCAGATCAATGAATTGGCTTCTCAAGTCGTTTTGAAATTCGTTTCAAAAGTAGGGTTGGCCGACATCTACAGAGGTACTTTGGGTAAAGTCCCAGAGGATCAAGAAGACAAAATGTCAGCTCCAGAAAAAACCATTTTCTTATCCTTGCTTGGTGTTAAATTCATGCAAACTGATGACCCAATCTTCCAAGTCCATGGGAACAAATTTTTCGTCTTCAACAAGTACTCGAAAACTACTCCGTTCCAGATGGGTGCGTACTTGATTCACGGGTTCACCGTTTCGTTGAGATACGCCTACGGGTCCGTCCTTTTGAACACCGTTAACGTTGCTATGCCATTCTACAAGCATACCAAATATCTACCAGGTAATCCTAAATTTAAGGAAGATGAGAAAACCCAATTCTCATTGTTGGATTGGCTCTTCGAATGCTACCAAACTGCGGCTCTCGACAGAAACAGTAGAGGAGTCGACGCTAAGGGTATCCCATCGGCGAACAACATTAACTTCTTCGTCGACAAGAACAACGATGTCAAAGATCTGTTGAAGGGACTGAAAGTGTACAGACCTTACATCAACTACAGCGTCAACCCAGATGGTACCTCTAAACCACCAAAGAAACAAAAAGCCAAGGGTATCGTCGGTTTCGCAAGAGAGACCGCAGACTCGCTAAAGTTCAATGTGACGGCAAGCGATGTCGCCAACAAACCGGCCGTCGCAAACGAAAAACCATTCAAGATGTCCATCACAGAATATTTCGCCAAGAAGTACAACATCAAGCTGAAATATCCAGGTGTAAAACTGGTCAGTCTAGGTGGCTCGAACGTCGTCCCACCAGAATGTTTGACTATTGTCCCAGGGCAAAAGCTAAAGGGTCAAATAAAGGACGAGAAAGCTGTGATCGACTTCACAGCGTTGAGACCCGGTGAAAAATTCAAAGCCATCAACAAATTGGCTTTGCCATTGATCAAGAAAGCCTTGTCCCCAGACGAGGAAAAAGTTCAGGCTCCACACAATTCCGATTACACTTTCTTGAAAGTGCCATCTCGTGTTATCGACGCCCCAGTGGTTCAGTTCTCTAAGTCCACCGTTGAATACGTCGACAAACCCTTCGGAACAAAGGTTGCTGGCTCGAAGGCTCAACACCAGGAGACCAAGGGTAACTGGAACTTGGTTGGCCACGAATTTATCGAAACGCCTAAGAACAAGTTGACAATCAGACCAGTGTGTATCGGGGACTCAGACAGGGCGCCACCAGCGGACGTCTTGAACCAGATCAGAGACAGTGTCCTAAAGTTTGCTTCCGATGTCGCCAAAGTTGGTGTCGATTTTGACGTCGCTGACAAGCCCGTCCTGATTAACAACTTCGACTCTCCAAGACGTAAAGTCTCAGGGGGTGGTGGTCGCGGTGGTCGCGGTGGCCGCGGTGGCCGTGGTGGCCGTGGTGGTGGCCGTGGTGGCCGTGGTGGTTTCGGTGGACGTCCACAGGTGTCCTTTGAGATCACCCCCGGTGAGGAGGATCTGTGCAACCTTCTGCAGAATGTTCCAGCTAACAGCTACGTTCTGTTCATCTTGCCAAAGGCTAACCAGGATACCGTTTATAACAGATTGAAGTATCTGGCCGATTTGAAGTACGGTGTTATCAACTCTTGTGTTCTATGGAACAACTTGAGGAAAAACTCTGCGCAGTACAACGTCAACGTTGTCATGAAGATGAACTTGAAATTGCAAGGTGTGAACCATTCGCTAGCGGACGAAGATTTGAAGTTGTTGAAGGACGAGGCTACAGGGTTGCCATTCATGATTTTGGGTGCCGATGTGACACATTACCCAGAGGAGGATCAAAACTCGATCTCTGCACTGGTCGGTTCCATTGACGGCAAATTTGCCCAGTTCCCAGGTTCCTACATGCTACAGGACGGTCCGGGTGAGGAGTCCATTGCTGGTATTGGCAACATGGTTTACGACCGGTTGAGAATATATTCTGAACATAACAAGGGTCAATTACCACCAAAGATTCTGTTCTACAGAGATGGTACCTCCGAGTCGCAATTCTCACAGATTGTGAAGGTTGAAGTGAAGGGTCTCAAGGAGGCTCTGAGGAAGTTTGGTTCGAAGTTGTTGGGTGGTAAGAAATACGACCCACCTGTGACGACTATCTCCGTGGTGAAGAGGAACCAAGTAAGATTCATGCCACTTCACGAGAACGCAGAAAACGGGAACTCGGAAAGTGTTGCTGTCCAATCCATGGGCAACGTCATGCCCGGTACCGTGGTCGACAGGGGGATCACCTCCTCCGCCCATTTCGATTTCTTCTTGCAATCGCAACAGGCTCTGAAGGGTACCGGTGTCCCCTGCCACTACTGGTGTATCTACGACGAGAACGAGTTCACCTCGGATTACTTGCAACAGGTCACACACAGTCTGTGCTACGTCTTCGGCCGGTCCAGCACAAGTATCAAAGTGGCGTCGCCCGTGTACTACGCGGACTTGCTCTGCGAGCGTGGTGCCCAGTACTTCAAGGCGAACTTCAACGCCGCGAAGCAAGAGTTTGCCAAGACGAACAAGCAGAAGGACGCCGTGCTACCCGCAGGTCTTCTCCTACCCACTGTCAACAAGAAGGTCCAGGACATCATGTACTACATCTGATTGTCGAGACACAGTCTACTTGTACATGTTCTTTCTCTCCCTGTGCTATCATTGTTTGCTTTTTTTTTTTACTCTCTCTCTCTTTCTTTCTTTCTCTAGTTTTTTCTATATATACTTCCTATCTACGCTGTGTGGCCTCCTGTATACATCGCATTACAGCTTACCTTCTACACCGGCACTGTCTGCACCGCCGTCTCATCGCCGTCGTCGCAGGAATTCGTTACTTTTCCTCTTTCGGAACGCGATGAGCTCTGAAAATTTTTCAGACGAAAAATTTTCCAGTTTTTGATATAAAACAGATTTGGGACCCCAGGGTGCCATTGACAAGCGGGTTCAGTTGCTGTTGTTGCTGCTGCTGGGGAGAGATAGAGCTACGATATTGAGGGATCCGTACACTTAGAAACTACTACAAGAAGGAAAGAAAAAATGGCCGACATGTTACCGCTAGCTACCTACACTTTGAATGTGGAGCCATACGAGCCCACTCCAGCCGTCAGCTTTGACAAGCCTGTCACCATCAGGATCACCATGGCTGCGATCGACCCAGAGGCCTTCGACGACGAGAAGAAGCCATCGACGCTGAGGATGATCAAGAGAAACCCGGATTTCGAAGAGGATGATGAGGATGACGACGAGGCAGACAGTGAAGAGGATGAAGAGGAAGAAGAAGAGGAGGAGGAGAAAGAACAGAGTAAGAGTGCTGGGAAGAAGGGTAAGAAGCAGTCGGGTCAGAAGAAACAGGAAGAGGAAGAAGAAGAAGAGGACGAAGAGGACAGTGACGATGAATTGTTGGAGGACAACGAGTTCGAAGAGTGTGTTCTCTTGACTCTGTCTCCAGAGACCTCGTTCCAGCAGGCCATCGACATCACAATAGCTCCAGAGGAGGATATCCAGTTTGTTGTCACCGGTTCTTACACCGTCTCGTTGACAGGGAACTACGTCAAGCACCCATTCGACACTATAATGGACTCTGAGGACGACGAGTGCGATGACGAAAACTGCGACAGCGAGGAATACGACGACCAACTGATCCAGGACGAGTACCAGGACGACGACGAAGAAGAGCTGAGCGACGAGTTGGACGACTTGGAGGACGCTAGCGACGTCGAGGGCCGCATTGAGGAGCTGGTCGCGAAGGACGAGCACAAGAGTAACAAGAGGAAGCAACAAGACGAGGAGGAGGCCCCAGCTAAAAAGTCCAAGAAGGAGGCCAAAGAGGACAAGAAGGCCAAGAAGGTCGAGTTCAAGAAGGACCTAGAGGAGGGCCCAACGAAGAAGAAGGAGGAGACAAAGCCAAAGGCCAAAGTCCTGCAGGGCGGCATCGTCATCGAAGACCGCGTCACCGGTAAGGGCAGCCAGGCAAAGAAGGGCACTAGGGTCGGTATGAGATACATCGGGAAGTTGAAGAACGGTAAAGTCTTCGACAAGAACACCAACGGGAAGCCATTCGTCTTCAAATTGGGCCACGGTGAAGTCATCAAGGGATGGGATATCGGTGTTGCCGGTATGGCCGTCGGCGGCGAGCGCAGAATCGTCATTCCATCTGCCTACGCCTACGGAAAGTCCGCTCTGCCAGGGATCCCAGCCAACTCCGAATTGACATTCGACGTCAAACTGGTCTCCATGAAATAAGATACCTATGTGTTAAGTGTATATCCATTTCATAAGAAACATGTTCCAGAACACACACGGGATTAACAGAGCACATACGATGTGCAGGAAATCCCATGGCATGACGTTTTTATCGACACAGTTTACCCAATAGTGCAGTATGTATATGTATATATATATGTATCTCTCTCTTTTGTGGCAGGTTTTTTATATGACATTTCAGATCGCCTTTTATAACAAGACGCGAAAGGGGACCCACTGTCATTGAGACGCTGGGAGGTTGCTCTTGGATAACTCTCTTCTCACAAGAGGGCGGCAGAGTGCTGGAACGGGTTTGCGATGGTCAGTAGTTTCGGCAGTCCCTGCTTTGCGACTATGCTGCGGCCGTTTGCCTGCTTAGCGCGACAGTCGGCTAAGTACCCGATTCACGTTATAGTTGCTACGCTGCTGCTCTCATCTGTGGCGTACCTCTCCTCTGTGCAGTCATATTTGAAGGATTGGAAGACGCATCTGGAGACGGATTCCGTGCCCTTCAAATGGGGGGACGAGAACCTTTTCAACGAGTGTACACACTACTACAAAAGCTCGAACGAGGACGACTGGCACCTCGTTGCCTCATCGGATACGCAGTTTCTGTCCCCTTACCACGAATACTTCCTTTACCCACTTAACTTCCAGAATTACGGGCTGGATGCAGCACTGCCTGAACTCCCCAATGAAGTTTACAGGTCCGGTAATATTGCATACAGCTTGTTAGAAAACTTTGAACTGCCTGGTATTTTGACCTCAGCCGACGGCACCCAATGGAAATCGCTAGCAAGTAAAGACACACTGTTGAAGTTCGAACACCAGTTCCTGAAAACTGTCGAAGACATCATGGAAACAAACCATCTCGAATTCACAGATGTTTTGATTGTATCTACAACACTTATAACACTACTCTACACACTTTTCAACCTTTTCAAACAGATGCAGAAGATTGGTTCAAAATTATGGCTAGGGCTTTCAACCCTCATCAATTCGCTGTGTGCCTTTTCCTTAGCACTGTATACAGTTCAATGTGTCATCCAAACCCAAGTACCAGTAGTCACTCTCATCCAAGGTATTCCCTTTTTGATTATTATAATAGGGTTCAAAAATAAGATTAACATGGCATCTTACACAATGAAAAGATTTGGGATTATCAATATATCCACAAAGATTACATCAGACAAAATCATATCCGACGCTGTTGCTAACGAATGTATACCACTTGTAAGAGAGTATGCAATTGCCATCGTCACTTTTCTGGGTTGCATTCTGTGCCTGAGTTCCATGAACAGATTAGTGGACTTCTGTTTCCTTGCAATCCTCGTGCTCCTCTACGATTTTTTATTGACAGTTACATTCTACGCAGCCATACTGTCTTTGAAGATGGAAATAAATACCGTTCATAGATCAGCGATTATCAAGCAAACCCTGGAAGAAGACAGCACACCTCTAGCAGCATCGGTCAGTTCAGTTGAAACCAAGAAAAACAATAAGATCTCAGTATTGACATCAAACAGTACCATTATCTTTGCCAAGTCTTTGATCATATTTTTTTTGCTCTTCGTCAACCTTTACAATGTTAATATGCGATGGGTTCTCAGTACAGCGCGTGCTGTCTATTCCAGTTTCACGATGGAGGAACTTCCCCCCTTTATTTCAGTGAAGAATAATCCCATGTTCGCCCACAGCGTTTTGATCTCAATTGCACCTACACAATACTACGAGCCGACTCAAGGACATAACCTGTCCGAAAACATCACATGGCTGCTACTAAAAAAACTTGCATCCGCCATTGCTGACAGATTTATCAGCAAAGTCCTATTTGTTATCTTAATATTAAGTCTTTCAACGAACGTCTACTTATTAAACGCTGCTAAGGTCCATACAGAATACACTGTGAACGCCTTTCACAAAAGTCTTCTCTCTGAGGAAATTTCTAAGCAAACACCAAAGGCTGCATCGCGTGAATCTGCTCTGTCTACCGTGAAAAGAGTGCTCTCTCCACGCCCGGTCATAGTAACTCCGCCGTCTTTCTCCCTTGTGATGAGTGATGAAGAGGATTCCAGTGAGAACAGTGATTCAAGCAGCACATTATCCGACACGTCTCTGACAAGTGTTGAGGCAGTTATGAAAGCTGGTAAGCTCTCGCTAATGAGAAATAATGATATTACCGGACTTGTAATGGCCAATAAGCTTCCCTTATACGCCCTCGAAAAGGAGCTAGGTAACAAATTAAGGGCCGTCGAGATCCGGAGGAAGGCTATTTCGATCTTAGCGAGGTCGCCTGTTTTGAATTCGAACCGCGTACCTTACAAAAATTACGATTATGATCGTGTCTTTGGTAGGTGTTGTGAAAACGTTATTGGTTACATTCCCATACCTCTTGGCATAATTGGACCACTAGTAATTGATGGTACACCTTTCCACATTCCTATGGCAACTACTGAGGGGTGTTTGGTCGCATCTGCAATGCGCGGATGTAAAGCCATCAACGCAGGTGGCGGGGCTGTCACAGTGTTGACCAGAGACGGCATGACAAGAGGACCCTGCGTCAGGTTTCCATCGTTGAGGAGATCTGGTGCTTGTAAACTGTGGCTAGATACAACAGAGGGTCAGGACTGTATCAAAAATGCATTCAACTCAACCTCAAGATTTGCAAGATTACGGCATATTAAAACAGCACTGGCCGGTGATCTATTATTTATCAGATTTAGCACTACGACAGGGGATGCGATGGGTATGAATATGATCTCCAAAGGTGTCGAACATTGTTTGAACCAAATGATTGAAAATTTTGGATGGGAAGACATGGAAATAGTTTCCGTTTCTGGTAACTATTGTACTGACAAGAAAGCAGCTGCCATCAATTGGATAGAGGGGCGTGGTAAGAGTGTCGTTGCGGAAGCAGTCATCCCTGGTGAAGTTGTCAAGAGTCTTTTGAAAAGTGATGTTGAAGCCCTGGTGGACTTGAATATCACAAAAAACCTTGTTGGGTCCGCCATGGCTGGATCAGTGGGTGGCTTCAACGCCCATGCAGCTAACATTGTGACTGCGCTATTTATTGCTTCAGGGCAAGACCCTGCCCAGAATGTCGAAAGTTCAAATTGTATCACTTTGATGAGCAAGGAGAATGGGAATCTGAAAATCTCGGTCACAATGCCCTCAATTGAGGTGGGGACTATTGGTGGCGGTACTGTCTTAGAACCCCAAGCTGCTATGCTTGATCTTTTAGGGGTTCGCGGTCCACATCCGACCCACCCTGGGGAAAATTCACAACAACTAGCCAAAATTGTTGCATGTGCGGTCATGGCAGGTGAATTGTCTCTTTGCGCTGCATTAGCAGCTGGTCAGTTAGTGCAGAGCCATATGACTCATAATCGGGCGACGTCCGTCAAACCACCAGAGAATGGCAAAAAATTGTCTTGAAAAGAAACCTGCTGGAAATGAACCTTAGGGCTTGCTTGGTCGCGACGAACATGCCCAAAAGATACAAAGAAGAATAACTGATACCACTATTTACTAATTGCATGAAATATTTATTTAATAAAGAAAATGCGCGTGAGTTTGAGACAATAAGGTAGGAGAAAGAGTGACTTCTAGGGAGCTATGCAAACCAAATCGTCAAGTCTCCTGCTTGCTACTAGATACGTTTGCATCTATTTCAACCGCTTTTAAATGCATGCTTTTACTTTTACAAATTGCATAACTGTATTATATAAAAGCCCAAGAAAAATCTTAATGCAATCTCTTGGTTAACAACTCAAAAATTTTTGATAATGCGCTGCTTACCGTTATTTATTCTAGCAAAACAACCTATACGGCTGTCTCTTGTGGCGCCCCGAAGAACGCGGCACTTTTTGATAACGATTCCATTATTTCGAGTATTCCATCTAAAATAATCTCAGTAATCCAGCCAACAAAAAAGTTTCCCGTGTTGAACAAAGCAGGCTATGGAAAAGGCTGTATATTTTTAAGATAAAGACCATGTCATCAACTGTTTCCCCTTTTTGAAACTATACCTTAAGATAAACCATTTTACATTCACCAAGAAGATATTGTTTATTATTATTCTGTTCTTTATTTTTTTTTGTTATAATATGAAGTAGTTGTAAAATAAGTCTACATAAACTATAAAATAACAGAGCAGTTGTTATATGCTTATGTGGACAACTATTCTTTTAATAACCCGACTTGATCGAACTCCCTATGCAATAGTTATATCCTTGGGCATATTTTCATGCTATACCTCCAATTGTATGGTTCTGAGCAGCGCAGATCATGATGAAATATAAAACTCAAACCGTAACATTCTGTAAGAATCCAATAACGTTTTATAATCTCGGTATCTTGACTAATTAACCCCTCTTCCGGTGAAAACTTGTATAGCCTTACGTGCCATCTGGCTTTGGCACATCCTCTCTTCTCATCTTATTTTATCATACAGCTAGTATACAAAAAAAGACCGACCTCCAGAAGTCCAAAATCTTACGCAGGTGCAATAACTAAAAATACAACTGATTTGCTACGAGTTATGTAGATTATTTGTCCCAATCTAGTTTGAAGCTTATACATTTTGGCCCTCACTAACATTAAACACCGCTCTACTTTGAAGGGCATGTGCAAAAACCATAGCAATCGGCCATACAGGTGTATCTCCAAGAATGCGCACCCCTAGATATAGCGTTCTGGAAGAGAGCTTCAGCTTTCTGATTGCCGCTGCGGTTTGCTCAATCGTGGCTGCAGGAGACATGGCATACATCAATTCAGGTTCGTTATCAACGTCATCCAATGTCGTTATATGTTGCGATGTTTGCAACTGAAGAAACTCCAAATAAGACTTCATCGAGTCATGTTGCGGTAGTAGCACCTTCTGGATATGTCTCAAAGTTTTTGCTGCCATGGAATATAGCTCTTTATCCCGAGAGTTGATTATAATCCCCTGTTGCATATCTCTCCCCATCGCCCAATCCTCCAATTTCTTCAAGTATTCCGCTAAAACAGAAATCGATGCAAACATGCAGGTTATTGTCGTAATCGGAGTCCAGTATCCTCCTATTTGCGAATTGCCGTCCTCCCCGTTCAAAGGTTGGACCATATTAACGATGGATATCCACGAGTTAACGATATGAATAGATGACGATGTGGCATCTTGCAGGGCGGCCCAATTGTAACTGACCTCATCCAATGTTTTATTCATCATTGCCCAATCTTTCATCCATATCCTATTCATCACGTAGGTCAAGTCTACGGACATCTTGATCTTGGTGAAAAGGTATAACGGTAAAATTAACCTGATGGCTGGTGTTGCATCAATTATCGGAATGGTTTGTTCATTGATTTCGATGAATCCACCATTTCGGAAGTGCAGTATTTCCCAATTTTTGATCATGGTGTCGATAATTGGTCTGCTATTCGTAAACCAATCACGTTCCAGTTGTTCCCTCGTTATAGGGAGCATTGGAGTCTGCACAGAAATCTTGGCTATGATGTTGTTTCTTTCCATGTAGATCTTTTCGTGAATTGATGTTATCAGCGAGAGTAAAGTGAACTTGGAGAGTTTCACTTGTGGTAGCCTCGTCTCTGTGAGGAAATTGCCGTTTTGTTTAACGGAATTTTCTGTACCTGTCAAGAACACGAGACAGGACTCATAAGTTATATCACCGTTGGACAACTGAATCAAAGAGAATTTGGAATCTAACACGATCCGTTTCTCTATCAACAGGTCAGACCAAGACTCCCATGAGCTACATTGGAATAGATCCTCGTGCACTGTTGGAACACCGCATTTCAAGTCTATCGAATGGAAAAAACACTGGAAACCAACCAGAGAGGCGAACATGTTTGATATTAGCAGCAGAGAATGGCACAATCTGATCCGTTCCTGCCCCAATATAAAATATTCAAACTGTTTTGCCGGAGGAGAGCTTGGCGAGGGTGGCTGCACTGAAAACTCAAGAGGTAAATTGATTTTGTTCACAGATATCAGCTGGATTAAGGTCATCAGGTGGGTATTCATGTTTTTCATGATCTTCAAATCGTTGTTGAAGACTCCGATGAAGGTCATCAGCAACATCGTTTGGATAACCCATAGTGGTGCATTCAATGTGGGTGCAATTCTTTCCAGATTCATCTTGACCTGATTATTGGTCACCGTCAGTAAGATTTTCGTGTGGGAGGAATGGTAACCGTACAATGCCCCAATCATTGCAAACGAGAGCAGTAGCGGATAATTCTCGTTATTTATTCGAATGGAGGGGAAATGTATGAAGGGTAAGAACCGGTGGAAGTAAGTTTTGTATAGATGGACGTACTCGTTTAACTGGTCTACTGTTGGAAAAGCGTTGCTACTCAAACTGTTTTCTTCAATGATGTATGATCTTAATTCTTGTGTGAAGTAACTGCACGGTAGGGACAAGGGCACTTTGATCTTTGTGTCTGTCTTGTAACTTGCCCCCCCTGTTTCATCGATCACTGGTAGATCCCCTTCTTGGCCCTTGGAGGAATGCTTATGTAGATGCATCTGTCTTTGCGTAAAGTAGTCTGAGATCCCGTGGGATAGCTTGTACCGTAACCTTGGATTTGGTTTTATTTCGATCTGCTCACCGCTGGGCGACGATACATTCGAGGAGTTATTCGATCCCTGTGCAGAGGACACGGACGAGGAGGACGATGAAGAGATGTAGAATCCGATCTCGTTAAAGTTTTCGTTCAGTTTTTTGTTTGCTAAATCCATTGAGTTTTCGTCTAGAAACTTGTTCAGCCACTTGTCGTCGAGCGGGTCCTCATCCCTTAGGTCTCTTACGTTTGTGAACATCGAAAGAGGGGTCTTCCTTGTAGTCAGGACGTCTGGTGGCGGGAATGCTGGCGGTGGCGGCAAGTTGTTCACCTTGTAATCGAACGGTGAGAGGTTTGCACGCCCGAGCGCTCCCTTCTTTATGAAGGGGCTTTCCCCACTGTTGTTGGTTGCGTTGTGGGCTGCAGTGCTGTTATCTAGGGACAGCAGGTCAGTCAGGGAGGGCAAGTTCGATAAGAACAGGTAGCTCTGCGTGAGCCCGTTATTTTTGGACGGTAGCACTGCGTCGTCCATTGGTTGTGACATGGACCGCACCGTATGCGACGACGTCGGCACGAGTGTTGGCCCCCCCAGGAAGGGAGGCTGGCTCTCCACTGGGTCAACAGAATCCAGGACGTTCAACTGACCGACATTTTCCGGAGTCGGTCTGAGGGACTCGCGCTGAGACACTGGAGCGAAAGATGTGGCCTGAGAGGTGTCATCCACGCTAGCCGATTTTGTGTACGAGGACTCGTTCGCTGCGGAAAAGGACGACCGGCGCTGTCTTTGCAACAGTTGCAGAGGCTGCGTAAGGGCTGGGATCTCCAACAGAGTCTCTTTGTTCCCGCTGATTCTGACAACGTTACTCTCTGCGACAAACCCAGGAGCGTACAGCTGCTCCAGCGAGACCGGTTTGATGTCTGCTGTGGGACCGAGCGCGGACAAGACCTCTGGATGCAGTTTCCCCTGGTGCCGCAGCACGAGGTCCTTCCTGGCGAAGCACCTCCCGCAGAAGACACACAGGTACGGTTTCTCCCTCGTGTGGGACCGCTGGTGCCGCTTCAGATGCTCCAGTCTGACAAACCCTCTGCTGCAAACAGGACATATATTGGGGCGCGGTTTATCCGTCTTGATAACCAGCGACTTTTTCGGGATGGGTTCCCTCATGGTCATTCCTCTAGCTTACCTGCTGAGCAAGGCAGTATAGAGGCGATCCGAGGACGAAGCGTAGGAACAGAAGAGGGGAAAAGAGGTGAAGGCAAATTCAACAGCAGCTATAATACTTCCCCTATCGAGTTCTCTCTCTCTCTTTTTTTTCACGTGGGCTCGTGATACCGGAGACCAACTATCTACAGATGTACAGTAACCCCTTCCAACGCAAACCGTTGCAGACCGTGGGGGGTTAAAATGACTTCAAGATCCCGAAGTTAAGCCCGTCTTCTTCTTCTTCTTTTTTTTTTTACGTTATCGTTCGATTTTTTTCACTTCTCGCTGTTTCTCTCCTGCAGCAGCCTCTGGGCGACGGAGAGGGAGCGTCTGCTGCAGCGGGTTCTTACAGATCTGGGACATTCGCAGACGTGTTCCCCTGCGGTTAGCAGCCGTCCGGGACAAAGCAGCCGGGAAGGGGGGGGGGGGGACACACGGTGCCAAACCCTAACAACACTAGACACCCAACTCCCGCTGTCTCCTCCGCTTCCGTCTCCGTTGCGTGCCTTCGGCAAAATTCTCGAGAAAAAATACCCAAAACGGAAAGACATCGCCCGAAACAGTAGGAGAATACCCAAAAGGGTAAGAAGCAGCTCAAAACAGCAAAACTTGCCAAAAACAGAAACACCACACCCAAAACAGAAAAATTACCCAAAACGGCAAGCATCTACCAAAAACGGCAAAAAACGGAAAACTTCTGAAAAAGGAAATATCAAGAAAAATTTTCACGTTTCTTTTTCCGGGCAAAACAGAGGAAAAGTATAAAAGGCGCCAGTTTTCTCTCTTTCCAGTGATCTCTGGTGTCTTCTGTATCTTCTCTTTGCCTCACGTTTAAAAGAGACCAACTTTGTCCAAAAGTATTTGCCCCCTCATAATAGACAGTACGTGCAGCGAGTTGGTGTCCCGCCCCAATTTATTGGGGTGTCTGGCATCTTATTATTCTCTGTAATTCTTTTTTTCGTGATTCATTGAGGGGTAGATCAATCTGAAGTTTATTCTTTAGAGGTCCTCTTATAAGAACTCTTGTGGATTGTACTCAGTCTTTGAGTACGCACATGAATCAAGAGTGTCAGAAGACGACTATATACGTGTATATATTTATGCAGATGGTGCGGCGGGCCGCCTTGTGATCTTGTATATCTTGACGGCGTCCTCCGCTTGGAGACACTCCATGGAGAGACTGTGCTGAGCGCATTCGGAATGCAGCTCGTGCACGGTCTCGCGGTTACGCTCTGTACACGCCAGTATGGCGCACTGGCACTTCGGTTGCTGCAGACACTCGTCGAGACAGGTGCACAGCTCGGGGAACACGGTAGGGTCGTAGGTTATGTCCGCTCCCACAACGACGTCGATGTCCCCCGGGACACGGTCCTCGGAGGCCCAAACGAGCCGCTGGCACTGTACGTCCCGCTCAATCTTGTTCAGGGACAGATTCGGGGTCGTCACCTCAGAGAGGATCCCAGTGTCACCGTCAGTGACGTACAATTTCTTGTACTCGTCGAGCACACCAACGGCAATGCTGCTAAGACCAGTGCCGCAACCAAGCTCCAGCACAGTCTTCCCGCGCGTGAGTTCCCGGTGCTCCACCAGCAGCTTCGACAGAGACGTCGCAGCACGCCACGTGCGGAACCCGGTGGTGTTTACCGCGCTGATCAGCCGCGGCATCTCTCGGATAGAGACCCGTACAGTGTCGCCCAGACGGTACACTAGCACGTTGGGCTCATCGGGCCGCAACGGCCGGCTAGATAGCAGATCTACGTACATCTCGTACACCCAGTCCTCGTCACACTGATCAACGAGTCTCGCGGACAAGAATTGCCGCACGTAGTACGCATTTACTTCGCTGACCTCTTGCAGAACGGCTCGTAGCTCCTCTAGGTCGCCCAGCGGATCCTCCAGAAGATCTTTCACGCTCAGTTGCTGGTACAGCTTGTCACACAGAGACAGCATGACGGTCTCCCCTCTCTCGTAAAAATACTGGCGGGAGGGACAGATCGAGGCACGAACCGTACCCACAGGTAAAACAAGAAGTATGAAGCACCTCTTGTCAACTGATGAAATTCGTACTTCTACAACTTTATATATTTTCATATTTCTCTCTCTCTCTCTCTCAGTAGCAAAATCTTTGAAGGATCGAGAGACTGAAGAACACTGTATACGACCCCCAACTTCTCGCCATGACAAGGCACTGGCTATCTTTGCTTATTGGTGTTGTTGCATTTTCGTCCTTTTATTATGTTAAGCATCTTACAGGGAAGAAGGTCTCAATTGACCCGCTAGAAAGATCATCCCAGATCGAAACCATGATAGCGCAGTCGTGGTCTGACTACGTGAAAAACGGGTGGGGGAAGGATATATACCACCCAATCTCTCACCAAGGTAATGACAATATGGCAGCGTCGAAGGAACCGCTCGGCTGGATTATTGTAGACACCATCGATACTTTGCTGCTGCTTATGAACAACACGCAATCGAAACAGAGAAGAGATCACTTGATCCAGAACATCCAATTGTGCACGAAATGGTGCCAAGACGAGCTCTCCTATGATATCGACTCCCCAGTTAACATATTCGAAACTACAATTCGTATGCTTGGAGGGTTGCTATCAGCGTACCACCTGACGCAAACAACGGCAAACGGCATCATCGATGGACAAGTGTTTTTGACCCAGGCAATTGATTTGGCCGAGAGGATCAAACCGGCCTTCTACGAATCACCAAGCGGCATCCCATACTCAAGCATTAACCTGCATTCGGGCGAAGCGATCAAGAACCACGTCGATAACGGCGCATCTTCCACCGCGGAATTTACAACTTTGCAACTGGAGTTCAAATACCTAGCGTACATCACTGGTGTTACCGAGTACTGGTCACTGGCAGAACAAGTCTACAAACCGTTGTACGAGGAGAATGATCTACTGAATCGCTACGACGGACTGTGCCCAATCTATACCATCCCAGATACCGCGAAATTCTATGGTAACAATATCAGATTTGGCTCCCGTGGTGATTCATTTTACGAATACTTGCTGAAACAGTACTTGCAAAGCGGCGAACCGATATATTACGAACTGTACAGAGAGTCTATTGAAGGTATGAAAAGACACTTAGTGCGCCACTCTTCACCTAGTGGGTTCCTATACATCGCGGAAAAACCTTGGGGATTACAGAATCCAGCGTCTGCTAAAATGGACCACTTAGTATGTTTCATGGGTGGACTTCTTGCTATGGGTGCGACCGAGGGTTACAGGATTGAAGAAGCCAGACGCCAACCGTGGTGGGATTCAATTAGAGAGGAAGATTGGCACTTGGCTACAGAATTGACCCACACTTGTTACCAAATGTATCACCAAACACCATCGGGCCTGGCGCCCGAAATCGTCGTTTTCAACGATAAAGGTGCCAGGGAGGTCAAAGAGGATGGATGGTGGGAATCCCCAACTGGTGATTTCTACATCAAACCATTGGACGCGCATAATCTACAGAGACCTGAGACCGTCGAGTCGATTATGTTTTTGTACCATTTGACAGGTGACAAGAAGTACAGAGAATGGGGGGCCGAAATATTGGAAAGTTTTGAAAAGAATACATGCATACATTGCGACGACGCAAGTAAAAAAGCGTATAGTTCTTTGGACAACGTTATTAATGAGCCCTTTAAACGCAAGGACAACGTGGAAAGCTTCTGGTTGGCAGAAACACTAAAGTACTTGTACTTGCTATTCCAAGAAAACGTGGACTTGAAGTCAACTATTTTCAACACAGAGGCTCACCCGTTCCCCAAGATGGATAGGGGCAGACTACTGGATTTAAATTTGAGCACCGGTTGGTCAATTTAATTTCTTACATATAAAAGAAGTATCCTTATTTACAAAACTTCGATTAGCGATTCCCGGAATTCAACGCAAATATTGTCATAACTACATCACCACCGTGTTCATCTAAGGCTTTAATAACTTCGTCTTCCGGAAAACCTGTCTCCTCTACTATCATCTCAATGTCTTCTTCTGAGTTTTCGAAGTAGGTATCGGTGGACGTCTGGCGTGCTTGTTCTTGGGCAAGAGCCAGTTTTTGGCTGAAGTTGTCGACAACCACCTCACCAAACACCACATATGAAGTTCGGTTTTTACAGTAGACTTCGGGGTTCTCGATTATCAAAACTTTGTTGTCTGCCCTTTTCATCGTCACTCTTGTTATCCCACCCACCGCCTTATAGTTACCTGACTTTAAGATAATATCTTTCGCCAGATTCTCATTCTCCTGCACAAAGTGCACATCATCAATTGTCTCGTCGCCCATTTAACTCATAGTAACGTGAGAGTCACGGTCGCGTTGTTGCTATTAGTAGAGTGAGCGAGTCTCTACCTCATCTCAATTTTGGAAAATTTTTTTTTCTACTTTAATGAAGCGTCTTCATCGATGAAGGTTCTCATCATCAGTTTACCCATCAAAGCAATTGCAGGAGGGCGGCAAGGCAAAAATGGATGTCTCTATGCTTTTGGAATGTTTCAGCGGGACATTGGAATTTGACGCCAATATCAGAAACGCCGCTGAGTCGCAGTTAAAACAGGCAAGTAAATCTCCAGGATTTCTTGGAGCCTGCTTAAGTATCATCTCATCAAACGAAGTTTCTGAGAATATAAAACTCGCGGCGTCTCTCTACTTTAAAAATGAGATAAGGAACGGATGGACATCTCAAATTGCCGACTTGTCGTCGAGACAGTCAGAAAAAGCACATGAAGTTGATATCGATGAGCGGCCCATCGTCAAGGACATGCTTATAGAAACCATGGTTCATGTCTCAAAGAAGAGCCCACATTGTATCAAGGTGCTGAAATCGGCCCTTGAGACAATTATCAGCAGTGATTATAGTAAAGGTCTGTGGAACGAATTGCTGCCCAAATCTGTGCAATTGATCTCCACGGGAGATCTCGACGTCGCACATGTTGGGCTAATTTGTCTTTCCGAACTTTTTAGAACTTACAGGTGGAAGGAGAATGACGGAAGACAAGAACTGGAAAAACTAATTATAGACTATTTTCCAAGTCTGCTAGTGTACGCCAATGATGTCCTTTGCAAGGATGGTGAAAATGTTAACGAGCCAAAGGCTGGAGAGGCATTGAAACTAATTTTGAAAATCTACAAGTTTGTTACTTACAACGACTTGCCGTTCGTTTTGCAGAGGGATGAATACTTGATACCGTGGGCCAACTTGTTTGTAAAAATAATCCAATTGCCGTTGACAGAACAGATTTTGTCTAAAGATGTTGATGTGAGAAGAACATACTCCTGGGTTAAGTGTAAGAAATGGGCGTATGCCAATCTCTACAGACTTTTTCAAAGATACGCTTCTACCTCTTTATCGAGAAAGTTTGAGTATGACGGTTTCAAAAAAATATATCTGGAACACTTTCTACCAAATTTCCTGCAATTGATATTCAACCAGATAGAGCAGTGGGGGACAGGTTTGCTATGGTTGAGCGATGAATCTCTGTATTATATCCAAAGTTTTTTGGAACAATGTATATCGCAAAAACCAACCTGGCCGTTAGTGAAACCCCATTACGAAACTATTTTGGAACATGTCGTTTTCCCTCTTCTGCGCTTAAACGAGGATGCATTGAACACGTTTATTAACGATCCTCAGGAGTATATCCACAGGAACTTAGAGCTTTGGGACAACGATTACTCTCCAGACCTGGCAGCGGTTTCTTTATTGATCACTGCTGTAAACAAACGGGGTAAAACTACCTTAGCGCCAACGTTGAAGCTTATCGTAGGGATATTGCAAAAAAACCAAAGTAACGATATTCAATTGGACAATGCTTGTAACATCGAATCTGCTTTGAAAATGCTATCTTGCATTATTGATAAATTAACCGACAAGAACTCTCCATTTGCATCTGACTTAGAAGGTATATTGGTAAATTTTGTGCTACCCTTTTTCGACACACCATATGGGTTTTTGAAGTGCAGAATCTGTGATATTATTTCCAAGTTAGGCGATATCGACTTCAAATCTCCCACACTCCTTCCGCAGATTTACGAAGGAATTTTACAGTGCTTAAACGATTCGAGCGATACCTACCTGCCAATAAATTTATCTGCCGCGCTTGCATTGCAAACATTCATTCAAGACCCAGCGTTCAAAGAAGCCCTGAAGCCTTCAGTGGTTCCCATCATGCAAAAACTATTGAGTATGTCGAACGAATTCGAATCGGACTCGATATCAGGTGTTATGCAAGACTTTGTGGAGGAATTCTCCGAAGAACTACAACCTTTTGGTACCGAGTTAGTGAATAGTCTGGTCCAACAGTTCATGAAGCTAGCAGTCGATCTAAACGAAGCTGCCAATTTCGATCCAAATACTCTTTCGAGCTCCGAAGCTGTCCCGGATGAAACAGAGAAACATATGGCAGCATTAGGGATATTATCTACAATAATCTCAATCTTGTTGTCCTTTGAAAACTCTTTAGAGATTGTTAAGAGCTTGGAACAGTCTTTTTATCCAGCCGCTGAGTTTATCTTAAAGAGCGAAATGGAAGACTTTTATCGGGAATTGAGCGAGTTTTTCGAGAACTCGACATTCTTATTAAGATTCATTTCCCCTATTACTTGGAAAATTTTGGAATTGATTGGCGATTGTAATAAAAGAAGCGGTATGATCGGATTTTACTTGGATGATTTTATGCCAATGCTAAACAATATTCTAGTTTACGGTGCTGCAGAACTGAGACAAAGTGGCCTTCATTCGCAAATCTTATTTGAGATTTACCAAGCTTCTGAAATCAATTCGGAGAGCAGTCTAGATGAGCTAAACACTAAGTTTGATTTGTCACAGAAAATGATGATTGCACTGGGTACGCCCCTTTCAAACGAAGTCCAAACTCAATTTTTAACGGATTGCTTAGGGGCGATCGAAGCAGAAAAAGAAACATTAAAAAAGAGTATTGTCTTTGGTGTGACGTCCTTTAATGTAGTTATTGCAGGTTTTATCATCAACCCAGCTCTAGCACTTGGTGCATTGAACAAATTTATTTTACTCGAAATGTTTTTTAAAACATGGCTCACATGCTATGCTCCAAACTACACAAGAACTTACGACATCAAACTTTCTATCATGGCCATTCTAAGTCTTTTCACTAACCTTCCTCTAGTTGCACTGAATAACGCAGGCCTTTCTGGCATCATGCCAAAGTTAGGTGATGGTTTGGCAAACCTACTAGTTAAGTTCCCAATGGCAGAGCGGGAATTGATGCTGAAACGTGTGCAATTTTCGCAGACAGATGCTTACAATGAAACCACGATATGGGACGACGAGGATGGAGAGGACGAGGAAGCCGAAGGTGAGTTGGACTTCGAAGGTGATCAGGATGATATTGCCAAATACCTAAGCTCGAACAACGACGGTGCTATTGAGTTTGTCAACAACTTTAGTTTCGAAGGCGGTGAATCTTTTGACGATTTGGAGGAAGATCCGTTAACCAAATCTGTCATTGACGACGTTAACGTATATTCTGAAGTAAAAAACAGTATCGTGCAGCTACAGCAATCAGACACGGAAAAATATCAGCTAGCATTTGGAGGCCTGAACAAAGACCAGCAGCAGTTGCTTCTGCAAACAGTCCAACGCCAGTAAAATAGAATAAACTCCATACGTATTTGCGACAATGTTTCTTAATTTCCAGCTATCAGTCATAGGATGATTATATAGAGTATAGATCAAAAATAATTTTGAGCAATATAATCCTTAATCTATGACAGCTTACAACCCAACCAGCGGGTCTGTATTAACTGGGTGCATAACTATTCGGAATACAGTCTTCAACAAGTCTATAGCACGTGAACCTAAAAGTTGTAACTTATTAAAAAAAATTTTCCAGTGACAAAAAAAAAATCGATGAGGTATAGATACTTAATAGAGAACAGTAGGTTTGAGAAGTCATCTACAGTCTCCCAGTGCCAGTCGATCATTCGTACAATGCTTGGCGACTCCGATGTTGTGGCCAATTTTGCGCCCGGTGGACACCAATTTGCTTTCCAAGCGAATTCAAACCTTTTGCAACAGAAGAATACGATTGATATATACCCGTTGGACTCTGCTAGTAACTATGAGGTGAACAGTGCACAAGTGAACCATTTGGACTATGAAAATAACGGGTTTAAAGCATCAGATATTCTATTCTTGGGGTGGTGTACTGAAAATAGTTTCGGTAAAACTAAGAGAAAACTAGACGGTGCTAACAATAGCTTACCTGGAAGTGAAAATTTCTTCATTAATGCTTTTGGTAACGGCCAAGTGGTGGTCTACTCTTCTAACGGCAAAGACATTATTAACATCATCAACAGCAAAAAAAAGTTATTAGGGTTAGCAACTTTAGGTGTAAATATTTGGACTTTAGATGTTGATAAATGCGTCAAGAAATACCAGTATAATAAATCCAAGCCAGTCAAGACATTCACTTTGATAGATGGTAAAAATGAAGATATAACAAATTTTCAAGTCTTTGCAAGTCCAGCTGATGCACTTGTGCTAATTATTTGCGAAAACACAGTCTACGTTATCGATCAATCTGGTAGAAGACCAAAGACTTTGGCAAAGTTTGACATTTTTGGTGCGTTAACGTGCCAGATAAATACCGAAGGTACACGTATTGCTATATCAGACGTCGAGAAGGTTTCTCTATTTGATCTGAAGACAAAAGAGCTAATAAAGGAGTGGCCTGTTCAGGCTACCTCTTTAAAGATGATTGGTAGCCACGTATACACGCTCAATGTCGATTCAACAATATCTGTGCTTGATGCAGATGCTGAAGACAAACCAGTCTGTACCATTAGAGCAGGTGAATCAGTTATTTTAGAGTGCGTGCAGATCCACGAAACCGATCTTCTGGTCGCGTGGTTGAATGTCAACGAACCAAACTTCAAGTTGCTGTCCTTGGAAACGATACTAAGTTGCAAGGAGATTGTCATCAATGAGGGGCAGACAGATGGGAATAATGAGAACAATGGCGCGGTGACCCGAAACGTCGTCGACGAGGAGGATATTGCGGAATTGGAACCCTCCACGGAGAAAGTGACTAAGAAAGAGCAAAATGAAGTAGCAGTAAAGTTGCTAGCCGCATTGAACTCGCCAGAACCAATTGAGTCAGAGATTGCAGCGTTAATCAAAAGTAATAACTGGACGGAATCCAGGATCACCCTGTTTCTATCAAATAAAATCTCCAAGGATGCAACGCTAACGCTACTTTTCAAAATAGTTGTTGACGAGCTGCAAAATGGTATTTGGACTGAAGCGAATCAGATTCTAAACATGTGGCTCAAATGGATCTGCACTATCAAGAATATTCCAAGTAGCTACAGAAACGATAAACAAGAAAAGAAAGACCTAAGAAGACTGAAATCTTCATTAAAAACCGCGAACGACTCTTTACCGACTTTACTCGGTATACAGGGAAGACTTGAGATGTTGATAAGACAGGCAAAATTGAGAGAAGAATTACAGAAAATGTCATTGGAAGACGAGAAAACGGAGGACCAAGTTGCGGAAGACGTCATAGACGAAGGGGAGGAAAGCATCTCTTACGTGAATGGTGAAAGTGACGTTTTCGTCGACGCATCCGAACAAATAACTTCATAGTATCTTGCACAACCAATTCGTCATTTACTCCCATGTACTATATACGGACAGATTCCATACACATCGGGTCAACAGAGACCGTATTGCCTCACTATCTTTAATTAAGTATCATACATAAATCCAGAAAATTTTTCACTTTTTTCTGATAAAGAATTGAGATGAGGTTGTAGCTTGTGGCTTAAAGTTATCCCAGCTCTGTGCTCCAAACCCGCAATGCCTGACGATAACAAGTATTATATTTCATACAACAACATTCACAAACTATGCCAAAAAGCAGCTAAGGAGATAATGGCCAGGAACGAAAGACCTGACATTATAATCGGTATATCTGGAGGTGGGCTAATTCCTGCCAGGATAATTAGATCTTTCTTGAAGAAGAAAGGTGAGAAAAATATACCGATCCAAGCGATCGGTTTGTCCTTGTATGAAAACCTTGGACTAGACTCTCAAGTGGACACCATTGGGAAATCGGTGGTCAGAACACAATGGCTGGATTTCGGTGCCCTAGAGGAACATTTCGATTCTTTGATTGGGAAGAGGATCTTGATTATCGATGAAGTCGATGACACAAGAACCACACTGCATTATGCGGTTTCTGAATTACAAAAGGAGGTTGAAGATCAACAGAGAAAATTGAACAGATTGAATGAGATCACGAACCTTTCCGTGTTCGTTCTTCATAACAAAGATAAGCCAAAGAGGGCCAACTTACCTGAAGAAATGATGAACTCGCACCATTATATCGCTGCAGAGACTGTTCCAGACAAATGGTTGATCTACCCCTGGGACGCAGAGGATATCGAAGAGCACACGCAAATGGCTATTCAACAGGGTCATAACTGAACAGACATGATCTTTTTGTGGCAGACCAGTCTGTACTTTTTATACAATAGTTCTTATTATATGTGACAAAGCGAGATAAAATCACCGATGCGCGATGCGAAAGAAATCATCTTAACTTCTCTTGTAATTCTATCATTTGTTGCACCTGTTGGTGCATCATTTCCTTCAAATCCTGTACATCGTTTTCGAGCTCCTCCGCACGCTCCGTCTTTTCACCAAGAAGTTGCAGCGCAGTCTCTAATTGAGCTTGTAAAGTAGTTACTTGCTGCTGGAGGTCCTCGTTTTTCAGTTTGATCTTTTTAGTCTCGTCGTTCTCCTCCATCAACTTCAATATCTCACCGTTGCTGGCGTCCTTCTCCTCTTGCAGTGTCTCGTACGCTTGCTGCAATGAGGAGAGCTCGCTTTCTAGACGCCTCACCTCTGACCCCAATCTGCTTACCAGTTGGGTGTTTATCTGCTGTGCAGAGGTAGCGTTGCTGACTGCATTCGTTTCATTAATCACGGTGTTATTTTCTGAAGGTCCGTTATTCACTATTTGAGTTAGACTTGATTTACGGCGAGAGGCAGCCAAGTTGAGCAATGATGCCGAGCTTTTCTTATTGTTCAATGACTTGAGGGCGGATGCCTCCTCCGGGATATCCCCCAGACCATTGAAAAAACTGTTATTTCTTGAGTCCGTTAGAACAGGGGTGGTGGGCATGGAACTGCTGCCGTTATTCATGAACAGTTCTTGGGTCTCTACACGCGAAAGGTCCGGTGTGCCAGTCGACATCAAGAGCTCATCGTTTATCGGCGACTCCTGTACCTCCTGCGACACTGACGATGCCCATTCATTCTCCAACTTCTTCAACAAATCATGATCCTCCTCAAAGGGCGGCATGCTACGGGGCGTCGTTTTTGCAGCCGGTTGTAAGATAGTACCCTCCAATTGGCTTCTTTGGAGAGCGTATTTTTTTTGGAGAAGAGCGTAATCGTCCCTTAGATCATCACAATTCTTGTTCAAGGTATTGACATCCTCCCTCAATTTTGTTACCGTGGATTGTGCTACTACACGTTCCGACTCCGTGTCCCCTAACTTTACCTGTACATCTCTTAGCGACTCCTTCGTCTGTTTCAACTGGGTGGACAGTTTTGAATTCTCCTCTTGCAGGGACTCCATTTCCGATTTCAGTTTAGCTAGCTTGGAGTTCAACGAGAATTCGATACTGTTCCAGTTACTCTTGGAGGAGTTGAACTGTTCTTGCAACATCGCATACTGTGCGCTCCAATCCTCACTCGATTTGGAGTCCGTCTCCGCGGTCCCCTGCAAAGTGACGTTTTCGAGCTGGATCCGCAACTGTTCGAGCTTTGTCTCCAAGGAATTGATTTGTTCACGAGATGATTCCCTGAGCAGATCAAGTTCTTGGGTGGATTTTAGCGTCTCTGTTTCGAGCGTCTCTTGCAGTCCACTTAGTTCGTTTTGCAACCGGGAGTTCTCCTTTCGCACCAAATCGGCGTCTTCTGTCTTCTCACTCAATGCTGACTGCAGCTGCTGCACAAGCTCGGTTTGCCCGGAGTACTGCTTGATTTCGTCGAGGGAATCATCCAGTTTCCTCTGCAACTGAGAGTTCTGTTGCGACAGGGCGTCTGTGCCGCGCCGCGTCTCAGAAAGTTCCCCCCTGCACCGCTTCAGCATACTCTCGAGCGAGTCTATCGTCTTGGAACTGTCCCTCAATTTCTGAAGCGATTGTTCATTATCGGCCCTCAATTTCTCAACGGCTGCATCTTTCTCCTTCACGAGCCGCATGAGACTGGAGTCATCCTTCGCACTCAGCTTGTCCTGCAGGTACCTTATATGCGGGGCCAGCAGCGCCAAAAGCGCCACGGCGTCCATCTCCGTCACCGTTTCGGGAACCCATTTACCGTAGAGGTCAGTATCGTACGCTGCCGCACCAGCGGGACCCGACCCACCCTCAATCCCGCCGCCAGCAGCATCATCATTGATCTCGGGGGGATCTTGGACAACCCCATCCTTCGAAACCACCGCCGGTTCAGGTGTAACAGCACTGCCTCCAGGTCTTCCGACCCTGGACTTTTTCTTCCCCTTCCGCGCAGCAAGCGACAGCCGTTGCTCCAGCGAAAGCTTCTTCTCCGCAGACATTCCGCTTCCAATTGCTTGCCCAGCAACAGTACCAGCACCAATGCCAAGAACAACACGGCCAGCTCGCGCCCTCAACGTCCGCCCGGTTCGTCCATCAATTTGTGTCATCGTCTCGAAAAGTTTTCTCGAATTTACGCTGCAGTCGCAGTTTCAGCAGCAAAAAAGACCGATTCGTGACCCCCCCCCTTGGAAGTGGTACTAATGGGGCAGCCAACAGCGCAGCTGGGGACCGTCAGCGCCCGGTACAGAACACAAGCCGGACATGGTCATGGTCCTTATGAATGAGCCCGTGCCGCAACAGCAGCCGGTACATCTCTGCGCAGTGGTCGTCGATTTCGAACGCGGTCTGCTCGACGGAACCGTCCCCTGCCACAAGCCGCCGCAGCAATGCGACTGCGCGATGGACACTCGCCTGTGGAATCCGTCGCTGCAGCAATCGTAGCTCGACAAGCTCTTCCAGGGTGGCCCACTGGCTGGCGTTCTCCCCATCTTGCTCTTGCTCTTGCTCCACAGTACGTGAAGATGACGGCGAGGGCATGGGCTGGCCCTCAGGGTCAATTGACCCCTCGAGTGCCAGCAGAAGGGACTTCAATTGCTCGTTTGTGGCAGTCTGTTCCGCCAGTGACTGCTCCAGTCGCGAGTTGTGCTTGCGCATCGACCTCAGCCACTCTAGGGACGTGGCCCGCCGTGTTGTCTGCGACACGGCAAGCAGGGACACACCGATCGGGTCCGACCGCTCAGGGTACACCATAGGCCGCTTCAACAGGCTCTCGACGCCGCTGTTGCCCTCGGTGGGCCCCGCATCGCGCTTGTCCTGCCCGCGCAACACATCGCGCGCCTGGGTCACAAAGTGGCGCTTGTTTTGCACCTGCGTCTGCAGCGTGCTCTCGTAAGAGCTCAGCATCTCAGCATCCATAGTCATGGCTCTCACTGGACTCCACAACACTGCTCTGTCTGTCCCTCCCACCATCTCGTATGCGTCTGTCCCAATTGTATCTTTTACTTTAGAGAGTCAGTTCGACTAAGGACTGAACTACGAGAAGCAGGTTTCTGGTTACAGCGACACAATCACACCTACCCACGGTTCATGTCAGCGGCAAACGGTATGGCGAGTGCGCTCGATGACGGGCAGAAGAAGGAGATGGCGACGTTCCTGGACGGCGAGAACGCCAAGCAGAAGATCCAGTCCGCGGTGCACCGTTTCAACGAGAACTGCTTCCAGAAGTGCGTGACCTCTGTGCAGAGCCCTACACTCTCCGCAGAGGAGGAGAACTGTTTGTCCGGCTGCGTTAACAGGTTCCTCGACGTTAGTATCAGGGTCGCGAACGGGATCCAGGGTTCCAGGTGAATTCCATGCTCGATGCAGATACCGTTAGACCTATATCCATATCTATGTATACACACATTTGTATATGCACAATGCTAACGTAACGAGTCTCGTCAAGTGTCCAGTGGGATCTGGGCCTCCAGCCGGAGAACAATCTTATCGATAGTCTCCGTTGTCGCACCCTCCGATTCGCACTTGTGCCGGATGATACGGAACAGTGCGTTCAAATCGTACCTGTGCGCAGCAACTCTCTCGGAGGGACACACGTCGACAAGTGTCTCCACACAACCTAGCAGTGCCGTGACAATATCATCAGCTACCGTGAAGAACGGGTCGCTCACTATACACTCCCCCAAAGTGTACACTGTGCGCTGCAACAGCACCACGGAATGTGGACCCATCTTGCTCAGTAACTCGCCCAGAGTGGTCAGCAATTGGACCGTCAGCGGAGGGTACTTGACCCCGAGACGCGGTATCAGCCCTCGCAGCACGATCTCACTGCACATGCTCTGCAAATGCCTGTAGTACTCGAGCGTGTCGCTGAATTCTGCACGGTACAGCGCAACCAACGCGGGGAATACACTCCTCCACACACGTGTGGTGTCCACCGTACTGTACAATGTGGGGACCAAGTAGCACATGTTCTTAAGAACGGGTTCAAACAGCAAGAACAGTCCAGTGCTGCTAAAGGGCACCCAGTGCTCCGGGTCTCGGAAAACCCCGACAAATGCATGCACCAATTGAACACCTTGCACTCTCAACGGTATGTCATGTGGGTCATCCAAAAGATTGAGGATCCCAGGCGTGATCCATCGCAACTCTACTGAAACATCACGATGCTGTAAATGCAATAGAACGATGTAGAACAGCCCAACGTACTTCCAACCACCTTGAGATTTCCAACGGGACCGTATCTCGTCCTCCTGGGAGGACATACCCAACACTGGGTTTAACCCGGGAGCTACACGGTTTCGCCTCTTCGCACCGCTGCCATCGCCCAAATTCAACAGTAGATGGGGCTTCAAAAGCGGGATCAAATCCACGTACAAGGGATCTCCATCTGTAGCATCCCACAGGGTATTAATAAACTCATTTACACACGGCGCCTTCCTAGCGTCCTCATCCAAAGCGAAACACGACAGTTGCTGGATCAGATGTATAGTAGTCTCCCGGGATATTCCGCTGCCTTGACGCTTTATTTCATTCACAACTGTCTCAATTTCACACAAAGGAACATCCTCAGACCTCTCTGAAATAGCGACCTTCTCTATAAACTGTGATATGGCACTACTCATCGCCTTCTTCACGTCCCATTAAAACAGTGCTTGCCATACTCATCATATTACACTACAAACAAAATTGACCAAAAATAAGTGGCAGATTATATAGGCTGTGAAGGTCACCCAAACAGGGCGTAACAGTAAAAGAATACCTGAATTGGAGAATATACAGAAATAAATACAGGTATTGACTTGATAATAAATAAATAGACCACCATGTGGTAGAATCTCAGAAGGCGTCCTCAGCGACGTCGTCGTGGAAGTACTTCCCCTCCGAAGTGGGCTTGACAATGCCAACTCTGACGGCGAAATCACCAAAATGTTCACCTTCCTCTCTTTCAAAAACCCACCTCTTGAACATCGGCTTCAAGATGTCCAGGATATCGTCGTCCTTGATCGAAGCTTTATACAATTTGTTCAGTCTCTCACCGTAGTAACCACCACCAAGCATCAAATTGTACGTGTGCGGGGCCTTCCCAATCAACGCTATTTCCGCTAACCATGGACGAGAGCAACCGTTGGGGCACCCTGTCATTCTCATAACAATAGAGTCGTGACGTAGACCGTACTCTTCTAGGACATCCTCAATTTGAGTGATTAGAACGGGTAGGTAACGTTCGGATTCGGCCATAGCCAAACCACACGTTGGCAACCCAACACACGAGGAGGAGGACTGTCTTAGCCCGCTCAGTTCCGTGTTATCCAAGGAGTACTTCTTCATCAACGCCTTGACTGCGTC